>CM049839.1:53937391-53942391 GCA_027422415.1 Schizothorax lantsangensis | reverse complement strand
ATAAAGCTAATAATTTCAACAGAAGCTGACATGGTTTCTAGAGGGCAAAGATTAGTGTAAAAAGTGAAGACTTAAACACAAAGTCAGTAAAATAAACTGTTAGCAGGATTTGAAGATCGCTAGTCTAGTGATTGTACGTTATTGTTGTCATTGTTCAGGCTGTATTTCAGCTTTAATGCACGTTTTTTTAAAGAAAGCAGCTGATATTTGTGATAGTGACAGCTAGAAGCTAGTGCTCTGCGAGGCGCTTTCACTCCAGAACACGCTATACGTTCACTAGTGGTGTTAGCATCACACGCTAGCTGCTCTCTGACTGTAAAACCAGCTGTGAAGAGCTTATAACACACACACAAACCAGACAAACTCTCAGAGAAGAGATTCAACAGCAGAATAACTCACCTTTCATATAATAATCGCTTCAAACAGCTCCGCATCACAGAGAACGCCTTCTCTTACAGGCGCAGTAGGGCTGGGCAGATCGATCCTAATATCGATAGTATCGATACCAACGTTGGTATTGGTATCGGATCGATACTAGCCTGATAAGATCGATACTTTCGGTTAATTTTTTATCCTATACACTTAATACATTTAACAAAGTGTAGACATGTCTGTGGGTGTATATTCCGCTCTTTTCACATCTCCTATGCAAACATTGCCCCTCCTCCCCTGCTACGCTGGTTTGTTGTCATGCATCACGTGACTCAGCGGCTCCAAGCGCGAGAGGATACAGTGAGAGATGAAATGGTAGAACTCCGAGCTACAAAAGAAATGAAAAGGGGAAGGAAGGAAATCCTTCACATAGTGCATATTGTATATAACTGTATACCACATTTGTCCTTTTTATGCAGTATCACTGTAAGGTGTATACCGAGTTTGGCCTTTGAATATTATTTCTTCATGCATTAAGCCACTTTAAATGTTTTCATTATAACGGTTTTCTATGGGAGTAAAATGCTTAACATGTAATTTAGCATGTTTTCATATATATTCTGGGCTCAGCTGCTTGCCGAATATTATATTCTATTAACAAATTGTATACTGAATTTAGTCTCTATTTATTTGGTCTTTATCACTGTCTTCCTCCATTACACCACATTAAATGTTTTTATATTGGTTATCAATGAGAGGAAATTAAATTCAGCGTGTTGCATTCATGTTCTGGGTTCATCTGCTTACCTGTACATTCATAGTAAATATTTTTATAAACTATACCAAATTTGGCCTTTTCATATCACAGTTTTTTTATTGCAATAATAACAAACAACTATTACAGTATGTATAAAATAAACAAAATACAGTACATACGAAAATCATTTCAATAATAAACGAGTTATGGTTTAATAGTTCTTTTTCATATCACTGTCTTCATTCAATAAGCCACTTACGTTAAACTTTTCTTTATAATGGTTTTCTATGGGAGGAAAATGCATAATGTGAAAACTTTGAGCGTTGCTTTCATATTCTGGGCACATCTGCTAACTTGTATATCTAGTTTGCAACATTAATAAGGTGTATACTGAGTTTTGTATTTTAATATTACGTTCTTAATTTATTAAGCCACGTATTTTTTTTATAACTCTTTTCTATGGGAGGAAAATACTTAACATGAAACTGTGCATTGTTTCATGTTCTGGGCTCCTCTGCCTGCAAAGTCCTTAGAAAGGCAAATAATATCCACGTAGCTTTAAGGTGAATATAATATTAGTAATATCAACATCAGTTATTGTTCATTTTTTTAAATTGTTGTTGGTAATTTAAATGTATGTTTTTTAAATGACAAGTATCGGAATCGGTATCAGTATCGACGATACTGGCCCTGTATTTACTTGGTATCGGATTGATATCAAAATTTGCAGTATCGCACACCCCTAAGGCGCAGAGCTCACTTCCGGTCCAAACAGGAAGTTACTGTCACCCACACGACACCCGTCAAAGTAAAAGTCCCAAACATATGACTGCTGTAAACGAAAATATAATGATAATAATAATACCAAACAACAACTGTATTTGTTTCATTCATTTATTCAGTTCTGTTGTGCAGCATCTTATTTGACAAAAAACAACAATGACATTTTATGACATTGTAAAATAAGTATGTTTTAATTTGAATACATTTTAAAGGATTTCAAAAGTTTCTATTACTTCATTAGACGTATTTGTTTATGTTAAACTGGTATTGAATCATAAAACACAGAATCCAGAACTAAATGAAATGGAAAACAGAGTTTATAGAGCAAACAAGTCTACATTCAAAGGTGCGGACCGGAACAACTGCTTAATACAAAACTTGTTTTTAATAAAGATACATAACATGCAGAACTAATCAACACTAATTTAAAAAAAAATTGCATTCAAAATATATTAATAACAAGTGCAAAAGTGGCAAAACAATTGATTTGTGTCAGCATTAGAGGGCGACCGATATGGGTTTTTCTAGCGATCGATGGCAATATATGATGCTGATTTGTTTGGTTGATATATTTGGCTTAATTTCTTTTTTTCCCTTCATCTCATAAAAGAGAGTAGAGTAATTGTTTATTGCAGGGCACAAGATGGTAGTAGTAATAATACATGTTTTGTTCATGTTTGCTGACAGACAGCAGTGTTTCTCACAGACTGATGTAAACTGATTCTCTGCCAGCAGGAGGCGCTGTTGGAGCGCAGATATAATGGTTTCCACGGTAACGGCTGTAATCAGATCAGCACTGAGCTCACAAACACTACATTACAGCAAAACAACATCGAGCTTTTCTTAAGACGCTCGGCTCTTTTCAAAGATACATTCATATAAAAACACTCATTTTATTTTGAAATGTTCAATGCTCATGTTTCAACAAAGTATAAGCCTTTTGGAAAATCTAGCTATTTTCCGGACAGTTTTGATATAGTAACGAGAAACACTTGCTATAAGTCAAATGGCCATATAAGTGATAACAAACACAACAAATAAATTAGTGGTGAAACGTCGCCAGATTACGTCAGACGTCATATGCTCACTGATGTCATGATAACTAATGTCACGAGGGAAAAGTGTGAATATCTCACCTGCGCTTTCATTTCAGACCATCTCCAAAGAGATATTAAAAAACCCTAAACAAATGATTTAAAAGATTAACATGTGTTTATCAAAGTAGGAAATATAATTAGTGCTCTTGAGATATGAAATGGAGACGGGTCCGAGTCTTTGAGAAGCACTGGAGACCAGATCAATCATTGTAGTGAGATCTATGAACATTTCAGCACTATTATATAATATTCTCATTAAAGACCGTTAAAACACACACATAAGATATATGAGAATATAGATCAGAGTGTGTTCTGTGACACAGGTTTAGAGCAGGTTATTATATTAAAAATCATGTGTTTGTGTGTCTGATTTATGAATTGATTCATGATTCCTGATTGTGATGTGTTTTATCTTCATCAGATTCCCAGCAGTTCACTCTGGATCTGAACACAGTGTATAAATACCTCCTTCTGTCTGAGAACAACAGAGTGATTACTGACACTGACACAGATCAGCGTTATCCTGATCATCCAGACAGATTTGATGTGTGTCAGCAGGTGTTGTGTAGAGAGAGTGTGTGTGGACGCTGTTACTGGGAGCTGGAGTGGAGTAAAGGTGTGGATATATCAGTGTCATATAAGAGCATCAGCAGGAAGGGAGGTGTTGAGTGTAGGTTTGGAGATAATGATCAGTCCTGGAGTTTGATCTGCCGTTCCTCCAGTTACTCATTCAGACACAATAACATAGAGACTGATCTCTCTGTGAAGCCCATCAGCAGTAGAATAGGAGTGTTTGTGGATCACAAAGCAGGAACTCTGTCCTTCTACAGCATCTCTGACACAATGAGCCTCATCCACACAGTCCAGACCACATTCACTCAGCACCTCTATCCTGGGTTTTGGGTTTGGTCTGGATCATCAGTGAAACTGTGTTGATGAATCAGAGAGATTCTACCCAGAATGCTTTGAGCTGCATGATCAATAATAACAGATGTTATAGAGTCTCTTCATCACATTAATATGAACATCAATCAGAATAAATGTGTGTCATTCATTCAGAAAATATTCATATGATTTTTCTGGATTGTTTATAATAAAACACAACGACAAATTATCTTGAGCTCAGATTGTAATTGATGAATATGTAATATGTAATCACTATTTCTAGTGTATCACTGTAAAGATGCTTTGAATCAGTCTGTACTGTACAATAAAGCTGATGAATGTCTGAATGATTTATGAATCATGAATATAATCGATTCCTCACGAGACACGAGACAAAATATTACATTAATCACAGCATTTAATCAAATATAGTTATTATAACTACAGTAAAGACATATTACATTATTACCAGATCTCCTTCAGAAAAGAACATGACAGAATATTTATTTTGAAATATTTAATAATATTTACTACATATTTAAAAGTGTTTGAAAGTGTTTTAATGACAATAGATTCATCAGAAAAATCATATTTTTAATTACTTAAACATGTAAAAATGTGTTAAAATATGTAAAAGCTTTGCAGATTGATTTGAACAAGTGTAAATATATAACTCAGATATTACTTTAGCTGAAGTATTTGTGTCAATACTGGAGTCCTTTTTATTGATTTAACTATTATTTCAATTATAATAAACAGCTAAATAAATGTGTTACAATTACAATACTACTGTACTGAAAAATAAAAACTATTTAATAATAATTATAATAATAACAACAATAATAATAATAGTAAACAACCATTTTTTTATTTTATTATTTTATTATTATTATTATATAAATTATAACAAATAAAAATAATTATTAAAATAAAACAACAATAAAAATATGCCACAATTGCAATAATCTTATTGTACTGTAAAATAAAAACAATACAAACAAAAATAATAATAATAATAACCAAAATATTAATTTTATATTATATGAATGTTATTATTTTCAGCATATAAAAAGGAAATGTTACAATTGCAATAATCCTACTGTACT
>CM049839.1:53857391-53932391 GCA_027422415.1 Schizothorax lantsangensis | reverse complement strand
GTAAAGCGTGACACCAAGATCGTGAAAGTGAAAGCAAAAAGAGGAATTCCTGTCACAAAATTTACAGTTTTTTTCAGTCGCTAACAAGCGTTTGTCCAACCAGTTGTCACATTTTCAAAACTCTAAACACAATTAGCACAGCATCGGTCTTTTGTGGCCATACCATTCACACATTTCATGTCGTTTTCACCCAATATGCAGTCAGTGAACACATTTCCACAATGCTTACATTTTCTTAACAGACAAGCTATACCTCCCAACAAAATTATGGATTGTTTTTGTAGTATTTACGAATGTTAACACACAACATCCCACAATAGCAAAAACAATATTCCAAACCTTAGATACAGTATAAAAACCTCTGCTTCTGCAATGATATCAGTTCAAAAACAATATCAATATCAAAAATATATCTCAGCTGATAATAAACAAACAATTGAATAATTGACACACAGCTGATTTATGTTGGGTAAATTGGGCCAACCACAGCTGATTCCAGTCTGGCTTAGACTCAGTGGCAGGGGTTATTTTTTCTATTACATTTACACTTATACAGTAAAAGGAGGACTTTGAGGAGTGATGTTTTTGGAAACAGAAACAGAAAAAGACAAACACTGTAATGTCTGGACGAGGAAGAGTAAGAGCAAGGGGCCCAGGGAGAAGAACAGGCCCAGTGAGAGATGCAGTGAGAGGTGCAGGAGCAGTGAGAGGTGCAGGAGCAGTGAGAGGAGCAGGAGCAGTGAGAGGAGCAGGGCCAGGGAGAGGAGCAGGAGCAGTGAGAGGAGCAGGAGCAGTGAGAGGAGCAGGGCCAGGGAGAAGAGCAGGCCCAGTGAGAGATGCAGTGAGAGGTGCAGGAGCAGTGAGAGGAGCAGGAGCAGTGAGAGGAGCAGGGCCAGGGAGAAGAGCAGGGCCAGGGAGAAGAGCAGGCCCAGTGAGAGATGCAGTGAGAGGTGAAGGAGCAGTGAGAGGTGCAGGAGCAGTGAGAGGAGCAGGAGCAGTGAGAGGAGCAGGGCCAGGGAGAAGAGCAGGCCCAAGGAGAGGGCAAGGTAGAGGTGTAAGAATGCGTGGTGGTGGCATTCCAAGGGCTGCAAGAACAGTAGTCAGTGATGAAATTCGTGCCACTATCATTGACCATGTAATCAACCACGGTCTTTCACTAACAGAGGCTGGTGAAAGAGTGCAGCCCAATTTGAGGCGGTCAACGGTTGCCTCCATTATACGCATCTTTCAACAAACCAACAGGTAAGTATTGCATTTTACATGGATTGTTTCTATTCTCACTTGACATGTCAATATGGTCATACAGTAATGCATATGTTGAATTTTTTGTCCCTCTAAAGAATGCAACGTCTTCCACCCACTGGGGGAAGAGGAAAGCTCCTCAATAATGATCAAGAGCTTGCCATTGTAGAAATGGTTGTTGCAAATAATGCAATAAAACCGCATGAAATTCAAACTAGAATTGTGGTGGACCACGAGATATTTGACAATATCGATAGCATCAGCCTCACAACCATTACGCGGACATTGTCCAAACACAGAGTGCGGATGAAGCAGCTCTACACTGTTCCCTTTGAGAGGAACAGTGAGAGAGTCAAGGAGCTACGACGACAATATGTCCAGGTATAGTGTATATTCAATTCAATGTCCAGTTCTATAAGCTTTGCACTTTGCAAGTAGGTAACCTACACAGTAATAGGTTACAGTACAGTATGGTATACAGTAATGACATGATTTACGTAAACTTTGTTTCAGAGAGTTATGGAATTGGAGGCCAACCAGGCCCCTCATGAATTCATATACATAGATGAGGCAGGATTCAATCTGGCCAAAAGGCGTCGACGTGGACGAAATGTAATTGGAAAAAGGGCCACAGTTGATGTGCCAGGACAGAGAGGGGGAAACATTACCATGTGTGCAGCAATTGCAAATGCAGGATTACTCCTTCACAGATGTCAGGTTGGACCCTATAATACCGAGCGCCTCCTTGCCTTTCTCAATGATCTCCACCAGCGCCTGGTTCCAGAGCAGGATCAGGAGGGTGAAAACACGAGGACCTTTGTAATTACCTGGGACAATGTGGCTTTCCATCATTCGCAAGCAATAACAACATGGTTTGAAGTCCACCCAAGACTGGTAAGTCTCTTCCTTCCACCCTATTCACCTTTCCTCAACCCCATAGAGGAGTTCTTTTCTGCATGGAGGTGGAAGGTTTATGACCATCAGCCACATGACCAGATGTCCCTCCTTAAAGCCATGGATGCTGGCTGCAGGGACATCACAGTTGATGATTGCCAAGGGTGGATCCGACATACCAGGCGGTTTTATCCCAGGTGCATCGCCTTGGATAACATCAGATGTGATGTTGATGAAAACATGTGGCCTAACCCTGAAGATCGCAGAGATTAGATACAGTAATTTTGTGCTTTTTTTTAGTCCCCCCCCTTTTTATCTGGGCTTTTTGCTGTTGTTTTTTTGTTCAGAATGCTCTTGTGTGTTTCATGGATATTTTGTTCACTGTAAGCAATACTGTAAATGTACAAAAGGCCCAGTTGTGTCTGTGTCCTGTACGATTCTGACCAATCAGAGAGTTACAACGTGGCAGCGATGTTACGAGAGGAGGCGGAGCTAAATCGCAGGTAGAGAGAGATGCAGAACACATGAGAAGACGGAGAGTTCGGCAGCATTATTCTATTTAGTTCAGTGTTACTGTAAGACGTTGACTTCGAGTTTATACTGGGTTACAGTGTGCGTACATGTGAAGTAAGTGATCGCTGTCTATATTTTCTGTTATTATTGAATGATCGGCTGTTATTCTTGTGTCGATTAAGTAGTAGCCGATTAGCATAGCACTACCTGCATTACCTGCTTAACTCAGTCTATTCGGGAATATTTCTGAGATGTCCTTGGTTGTGAGATGCTTATATGTATATGCTGTACATTGTGTTATTATTGCATATCCGCGTTATGCAAACGTTCCTGTTTCACGTAGTGATCATCTGCTTAGAACATGTCCAGGCATGTTAAGCTGGCCTCATGCAGCGTTCACGTGCGGATAGCCCCCTCTTGTGGACACTTAGAGTATAAGCGCCCATGTTATATAGTAATATAGTCTTGTTACATTTATATTGTGTGCTGATCAGTGTTTTTACTGTTTATTGTGGAACTTCTGTATATTCATATCATTAAGTTTATTTCTCTTGTTTAATTCATTTCAGAAACCACACATGTATACCCAAAGTCTTCAGTAAATCCAATATCATCCAACTCTGTTGTGTACCTCTCTTCAATTAAGAAACCATCTCACTCAGTTCTGACAGACTGCCTACTGTGTTTCACACCCCCAAATTAATACATCAACGAACCCCTTTGTTTCAAATGGTCCTTCGAGCCAGATACGATGAATCACAGTAGAGAGATGACATCCCGTTCTGAGTCAGATCCTCCTGTTGTCCGACCTAGACGACAAATAAGGCTGCCTGCACATCTATCAGACTATCAAGTCCATGGATCAGACTTTATGAAGAGAGCGCAATCAGCTACATGTCTGAATGAAGCTGGAATGGAAGCAGCTGCATTCATGTCAGAGAATGCATCACGATCGGCTTCTCCAAAGAGTCAGCCCTCATATGCTGATGATCTAGTTGTCCAAGATGTATGGCCAGAGCCATATGGAGAAGTGTCACCAGAGCCCAGGGAGCGCTACCTTCAAGTCCAGCAGTTGTCTGATATAAAGTCCATGTGGTTCGAGATTAAGAAGGATAACGATGAGCTTCGCAGCCACATTTTACCAGAGATCCTGTCTACGCTGCAAGGGCTCAAGGCAGAGAACGCTTCGCTGAAGCAGGAGATACAGAAGTTTAGCACCAGCTTTGAGACTCCTCGTCGATCAGTGACACCAGTACCAGCCCCTCGCACCCATGTGCCACCATCCGTCTGTAGTCGAAGTTCTGCAGTGTATGTTCATAAAGTTTCTCCACCCCAGCCTGCCCAGTGCGAGCATCTGACGAGACAGATGGAGGACCTTACAATTTCACCTAGGACGCCACCTGCTGATGAGAGTCGTCACGCCCCCCTTCAGAGGTCATATACCGACTCGGCCCAGCCTGCAGGAGCAAGACAGTACGATACTGCGACGCCTGGTCCCAGACACAGTCTACCCTCATGTCCACAGGTGACGCCTAGAACGGAGATGCTGCACACCCAAGAGCAGATATATCGAGGACCTAAGCCTTCTATCCCCAGCCTGACCGCAGCTGACCCCAGACAGTTTTCCAGACTACGGATGGCACTAGAGAACCTTCTGCCAGCAGATGCGAGTGAGAGCTTCAAGTATCAGATTCTGACTGATCATCTGGAGCTAGAAGAGGCCTTATTAGTGGCGGACTCCTACTGTAACTCGGTGAGACCATATACAGACACGATGCAAGCTCTTGTGAAGATGTATGGTCAGCCCCACAAGCTTGTCCTGCGGAGTATCGCTGAAGTACTGGAAGGTTCCAATCTCAAGTCAGGTGACGTGAAAGCGTTCAAGCTCTTTGCCCTTCGAGTGCGCTCATTAGTGAGTATGTTAGAGCAGCTGGGATCAGAGGGAGTAGCTGAATTAGAGTGCGGTTCACATGTGTCCAGACTCCAAGGCAAGCTTCCCCATGAGCTCCAGATCAGCTTTAAGAGATACGTCCACCCGTCTAGGATTACAGTTCCTACCCTTCTCGACTTTGCTAACTGGTTAGAGTACGAGCTTCAGGTCCAAGATGACACTGCCAAATCAGTCGCGTATGCTCCACCCTTTCCTACCAGGAAAAGAGAAGGTCGTCATGACACCAAGCCTCTAGGCAGATCTACGAGCATCCTGCTGGGAGCGGAGAAGCCCACTGTTGAGTGTGAATGCAGAGTGCCCGCTCCAGAGTCCAGGCCCAGCTCGGTCAGGATTAGAGAGAAGTCACGTGCCTACTGTCCTTATTGTGACAATGCTAGTCACTTCCTTAATGGGTGCCCCAACTTCAAGGAGCTGACTAAAGAACAGAAAGAGGCATGGATCCGCAAGAACAACAGGTGTTGGCGGTGTGGCCGCAACCATCATGCATCCAGATGCACGCTTAAGGCTCTGTGCAAGACTTGCAACAGGAAACATCTGCTTATATTGCACGACCTGAATGAGCGAGCTGTAAACACCAGTGCTGAGACCGAACCCAAGGAGAACTCGTGTCTTGTGAGTACCACGAAAGGCATCTTGTATGCAGACCGTTCTGTCGGCAGCCGCAGAGTCCTATTGAAAGTTAGTAAAGTGATCATTGAGAATGGGGATGCATCAATGGAAACGTATGCAGTGCTGGATGATGGATCAGAAAGGACTATACTCCTCCATGCTGCAGCTCAGCAACTGAACCTCGAGGGGCAGCCAGAAGATCTGATCCTGCGCACAGTGAGACAAGATCAGCAGGTGCTTCATGGGGCGGCTGTCTCCTTCACAGTATCACCTGTGTCCCATCCCCACAAGAAGTACCTCATTCAGCATGCGTTTACTGCCGAAAGACTAGGCCTTGCCGAACACACCTATCCCGTGGCCTCCTTACAGAAGAGATACAGACACCTAACTGGCCTCCCATTGCAGCAGATAGAAAAAGTACAGCCCGTGCTGCTGATCGGGTCAGATTGCCCACATCTCATCACGCCTGTTCAACCAGTCCGGTTAGGACCACCAGGGGGTCCGGCAGCAGTCAAAACACGCCTTGGATGGACTCTTCAAGGTCCTACTCATGAGGTTCGTCGTGAGATCAACACACACCAGTGTTTCTTCACCTCTGTTCTCCCCAACACAGACTTGTTTGCTCATTTCGAGAGACTATGGCAGATGGATGTGATTCCCTACCGCAATGCTAAGATAGCGACACGATCCAAACTAGATCAAGAAGCGATCAGACTCCTGCAGGAAAAGACTGTGCGAGTGGAAGTGGAAGGTACGATGCGGTATGCCACACCGCTCCTTCGTAGGCAGAGTATGCCACTCTTGACTATGCCAAAGGAAGCTGTTCTCCCTCAGCTCAGGAGTGTCGAGAAGAGACTGCTTAAGAATCCAGAGCAGGCGTCTACCTACCAAGCTGAGATCACTAGACTGAAGGAAGCAGGTTATGTGGCCAAGCTGGAACCGACAGAGGTGGATAGCTCTACAGAGTCATGGTATATCCCCCACCATATGGTTCAGCACAATAACAAGAATCGGGTAGTCTACAACTGCTCCTTTCAGTTTGAAGGCCACAGCCTTAATGAGTTCCTCCTTCCAGGTCCCACACTAGGCCCATCACTACTGGCAGTCCTGCTCCGCTTTCGAGAGCACCCTGTCGCCGTAAGCAGCAATATTCGTGGCATGTTTCACCAGGTGAGGCTGCTCCCCGGTGACATGCCCTTGCTCCGCTTCCTGTGGCGAGATTTGATGCCTGAGCGACCCCTTGACGTGTACCAGTGGCAGGTGGTCCCCTTTGGCACCACGTGCAGTCCCTGCTGTGCCACGTATGCCCTGCAGAGACATGTGATGGATCACTGTCAGCCGGGAGACCAATTCAGAGAGGTAATTGAGAGATCATTTTATGTCGACAATTGCCTGCACAGTCTTCACTCCCCTCAAGAGGCTAAAGACTTAGTTGATCGACTTCGAGCACTTCTAGCCACTGGAGGCTTTGAGCTTAGACAATGGGCCAGTAATTGTCCATCTGCGATTACTCACCTCCCCACTGAATCCAGATCCAGTACCTGTGACCTCTGGCTCAGTCAAGGCCAACAAGATGTCCATGAGCCTACACTTGGACTGCAGTGGCATTGTCAGTCTGACACTCTCTGTTACAAGCACAGAGCCAGACGCTCTTCCTCAGTAACGATGCGTCAGATCTACCGAGTACTAGCGAGCCAATATGATCCTCTTGGTTATCTTATCCCTTACACCACTCGGGCTAAGATACTAGTACAGCGTCTGTGGGACAAGAAGCGTGACTGGGACGACCCACAGTTGCCTAAGGATCTGCTTACATCATGGCATGAGTGGGAGAGGGAGTTGAGTGGACTAGAGGAGGTATCTCTGCCCAGGTGCTACTCTCGATCACCCCAAGACCACCAATTCTGTAAATACGACATCCACATCTTCTGTGACGCCTCGGAGCAGGCCTACGGTTCAGTGGCTTACCTGCGGACAGAGCACAAAGAGGGTCAAGTCGAGGTGGCCTTCATCGCCGCCAGGTCCCGTGTTGCCCCACGCAAGCAACAATCCATACCACGCCTAGAGTTATGTGCCGCCCTCAGTGGAGCGCAGTTATCTCAGCTTCTGATCACAGAGCTTACAATCCCCATCTGCTCCACTACGCTCTGGTCGGACTCCACCACTGTACTCACGTGGTTGATATCCAGTTCATGCCGTTACAAGGTGTTTGTGGGAACAAGAGTAGCGGACATCCAGGAGATGACAGCATCTGCCGTCTGGCGCTATGTCAGATCTTCAGACAACCCAGCAGACGACATCACTCGTGGCAAGCCTCTATGAGATCTCGCCAAAGAAAGCCGGTGGAGCCAGGGGCCGGCGTTTGTTAAGCTACCCTCAGATAGTTGGCCTGAGCAGCCTCCTTTATTGCGTGAAGTGACAAGCTGTGAACTAAGACAGTCGTCCTTCTCTGGGTTAGTGACCGCTATTACACCCTCAGCTAAGCTACAGCACTATGACACGCTGGCAGAGTGCCTGAATGCCTATGGGCAGGAGCTTCATGGGGCGGCCTGCACCTCCAGTGCTGACCTCCAAAGGGACGTTCAACATGCAGTCCTCCGTCAAGCTCAAACTGAGTCCTTTCCCGACGAGCTGAGTCTTCTGAAGTCTGGGAAACCAGTATCATCCGTGAGCAGACTGATCACACTCTCCCCGGAGCTTGACTCTACTACTGGACTTATTCGATTTGGAGGACGTCTACGCCACTGTGAGGTACTGGAAGAAGATGCTGTACATCCAGTTGTCCTTGACCCCCGACATCCAATCACAGCACTAATAATAAAGGATTATGATGAGAGGCTGCAACACCCAGGTACAGAGCGGTTGTTTGCAGAAATCAGGAGGACGTACTGGATACTAAGAGGTCGTGAAGCTGTCCGTCGACACCAGCGCCAGTGTACAGAGTGTAGGAAGTGGAGAGGCCGCCCAGAAATCCCTCTCATGGCTGACCTACCCCTCACCAGACAGAGATACTTCCGTCCAGCTTTCTACTCAACCGGCATGGACTGTTTTGGTCCCTTCCTCATTAAGATCGGCCGACGTAACGAGAAGAGGTGGGGCATAATCTTTAAGTGTATGACCACAAGGGCAACCCATCTAGATCTTCTCACCAGTATTGATTCTGACTCTTTCCTGGTGGCTCTACGACGGTTTATTGCTAGACGAGGCAAACCGTATGAGTTATTGTGCGACCAAGGCACCAACTTTAAAGGAGGACAACGCGAACTGAATGATGCCTTCGCTGCCCTCCAAGATGAGCTGCAGAGCCACCTTGCCAATCAGCAGATCAAGTTCACCTACAACCCGCCAAGTGCCCCTCACTTCGGCGGTTGCTGGGAGAGAGAGATCCGCTCTATCAAGGCAGCCCTCAGAGTGACTATCGGAGCCCAGACTGTTACTGAGGAAGTGTTGAGGACAGTCCTGATTGAGGTGGAAGGCATCCTTAATTCAAAGCCTCTTGGGTATACCTCCTCTGACGTTGCTGACCTTGACCCGATCACCCCGTACTGTTTCCTGATTGGCCGCCGAGACGCATCATTACCTCAAGTCATCTACCAAGAATCAGAGATCCTGAGTCGGCGACGCTGGCGCCACAGCCAACTGCTTGCGGAGCACTTTTGGAGACATTTTCTGAAGTACTACTTACCAGATCTCCAAGCCCGCCAGAAGTGGAAAACGGAGAAGAAGACTTTGGAAATCGGAGATGTAGTCTTGATCGTTGACCCCCAACTTCCCCGTGCCCTTTGGCCAGTAGGCAGAATCACTCAGGTGTTCCCAGGCGCTGATGGTCGAGTTCGGACTGCCAATGTAGATGTCAAAGGGAAGACCTACACACGAATTGTGGCCCGTCTCATCCAGCTTCCAGCCCTACCTGAGGATAACTAAGACAAAATATAGAACTTTGTTAGATGAGCGAATTCAGATCCTGAATTCGTGGGCGGCTGTACAAAAGGCCCAGTTGTGTCTGTGTCCTGTACGATTCTGACCAATCAGAGAGTTACAACGTGGCAGCGATGTTACGAGAGGAGGCGGAGCTAAATCGCAGGTAGAGAGAGATGCAGAACACATGAGAAGACGGAGAGTTCGGCAGCATTATTCTATTTAGTTCAGTGTTACTGTAAGACGTTGACTTCGAGTTTATACTGGGTTACAGTGTGCGTACATGTGAAGTAAGTGATCGCTGTCTATATTTTCTGTTATTATTGAATGATCGGCTGTTATTCTTGTGTCGATTAAGTAGTAGCCGATTAGCATAGCACTACCTGTATTACCTGCTTAACTCAGTCTATTCGGGAATATTTCTGAGATGTCCTTGGTTGTGAGATGCTTATATGTATATGCTGTACATTGTGTTATTATTGCATATCCGCGTTATGCAAACGTTCCTGTTTCACGTAGTGATCATCTGCTTAGAACATGTCCAGGCATGTTAAGCTGGCCTCATGCAGCGTTCACGTGCGGATAGCCCCCTCTTGTGGACACTTAGAGTATAAGCGCCCATGTTATATAGTAATATAGTGTTGTTACATTTATATTGTGTGCTGATCAGTGTTTTTACTGTTTATTGTGGAACTTCTGTATATTCATATCATTATTATTAGGGGCCAAGCCCGAAGGGCTATAGCCCCTATTGTAATTGTAGGATTTTCTTATTTTCGTCCAATGGGAGTCTATGGCAGCCCTATGAAGGGAACATAGGAAAATGATGAAAATTGGCACCCTTGTAGTGATGGCTATGAATAGTGATCTGGCCAACTTTGGAGGCTCTAGAACCAACTCTATAGCGCCACCACCAGTTCAAAAACTCAACATTGAAATGGTAATAACTCCTGAACCCCTTGTTCTAGAAAAATGAAACTTAGTACACCTGATTACTCTCTTAATGCTGATCACATTCAATAGCTTACATTAAGACTCCACCCATTACAGTAGCGGCCATTTTGACAAGTACAGTATTCTGTCTTTTCGCTACTCCTCCTTCAAAATTTATCCAATTCTTCCCAAAATTGGTTCAGATGATCATTGGACTGAGCCGCACAGAAATGACTGAACAGATTTTTTTTGTTCATCTTTGTTCAAAAGTTATGATGATCTGAACTTAACAAAGTCGACCCAAAATTGGTTCAGAGGCTGTATCTCGGCCAAACTTTGATCAATCGAAACTAAACTTGGTACGCTTCATTAACACCATGATCTGAGGGTCCCTGCCAAAGTTGGGAACAGCGCCACCTATGGGTCATGACATACCAGAAATTCAAATTTTTGCTTATAACTTTTGAACAGTCAGTCAGAAAATTATAATATTTGTGTCTATGGATTCCTTGGGTCATGCCGAATCAAATGATAGCAGTTTTGCCAGGATTGGCTAATCCACGTGACCGACATTTTGAAATTTGTCATAAATTGCAATATCTTTTGAACCATTTGACATATCTGCACAAAAATCGGTAAGGATCATTAACACGATGTCCCTGAAGTACACATGAATAATGAAGACAGCGCCACCTAGTGCTCCAGAGCTATAACAATTCTTGCCAAAGCACTTTTGAAGCTTTTGAACTTTTGAAAATGTTGTCCAAAATGTGTCATTTTTATGTCGTTTTGTTCCCTGGATTATGCCGATTCTGACGATGTCTGATTTGTCATTTTCCATTAATGTACCTGTCAGCCATATTGAATTAAATGAAAAACAGTTTTATTGCTACTCCTCCTTCAAAATCTGTCCAATTCTTCTCAAACTTGACTCAGATGATCTTCAGACTGAGCTGCACAGAAATGACTGAACAGATCGTTTTGGACGTCTAGTTGAAAAAAAAAGTTATGATGCTGTGAAGGTCGACGAGGTCGACCCACAATTGTTTCAGAGGCTGTATCTCGACCAAAGTTTGATCAATCGACACAAAACTTGGTATGCTTCATCGACACAAATGACTGAGGATATATGCCAAAGTTGGGAACAGCGCCACCTATGGGTCGTGAGATACCAAAAAAATCATATTTTCCCTTATAACTTTTGAACAGTCAGTCAGATAATAATTATAATCTTGGGGTCTCTAGGACCAACTCTATAGCGCCACCACCAGTTAAAAAATTCAACATTGAAATGGTAATAACTCCTCAACCCCTAATTCTAGTAAAATTAAACTTAGTACACCTGATTACTCTCTTCATGCTGATCACATTCAATATCTTACATTAAGACTTCAACCATTACAGTAGCAGCCATTTTGACAAGTACAGTATTCAGTTTTTTCGCTACTCCTCTTTCAAAATTGGTCCAATTCTTCCCAAAATTGGCTCAGACAATCTTTGGACCGACCCGCACAGAAATGACTGCACAGAATTATTTGACCTACCGGTGAAAAAAAAAGTTATGATGCTGTGAAGGTAACAAGGTCGACCATAAATAGTTTCAGAGGCTGTATCTCGGCCAAACTTTGATCAATCTACACAAAACTTGGTACGCTTCATCGACACCATGAACTGAGGATATGTGCCAAAGTTGGGAACAGCGCCACCTATGGGTTGTGAGGTAGCAAAAATGCACAATTTTGCTTATAACTTTTGAAAGCACTGTTCAAATTTTGTTATTTCTATATCATTTCATTCCGTGGGATATGCCGATTCTGACTATGTCTCATATGTCATTTTTCATGAATGTGCCTGTCAGCCATATTGAAGTCAATGAAAAACAGTGTTTTTGCTACTCCTCGTTCAAACTTTGTCCAATTTTGTCTAAAATCTTATCATATGATCTTTGGACCGACCCGCACGGAAATGACTGAACATATTTTTGATATTTGCTACCGTTCCCGAGAAATACCTCTCGGAAGTTGACCGTACCTGTGTTCGTTGTCTTATGCTAATAATCTTAGCATCCTACTAAGTTACAGGCTAAACAATTACCAATCGGATTAATTTGACTCTTCAGCTATCGAGTTAACCATAAACTGCGTTAAAATTAACTTTACTTTGCGTATTACGCTGGTCAAAATGCTAAAGAACATTTTTAGTCAGCTCATTCTCACACCTTAATCTCTCCTAGGCAGCAGGTCAAACCTGAAGCGTCTGAGTGGCGCTCTCTGCTAAGCCTCTTCCATTGAAGCTCAAAGCCTGTCGTGTTGTGGGTTCGAATCCCACTTGGAGCAACTTCATAAAATTGTGTGTAATGTTGTGCTGTTTTGATTAGTTTCTTATCCAGATCAGCATTTTATATTGTAGCACTGTAAATCTTTCATTCTTACACCTTAACCTCTCCTCAACAGCCTGTTAAACATGCAGCGCCCAAGTGGCATTCTCTGCTAAGACACTTCTCCTGAACCCTTCAGATCATGGGTTCAAATCCAGGGAGGCACGTTTCCAGACAGCAAGAGGCCAGATGGCCAGAAGCGCTGCGAGCGTTGCTTTTATTCCAGACATCGGGTCTTCCCTGCGTGTTCGTCTCGAATAAGAAACTTGTTTTTTCGTTCTCGTCTCAACTTCTGTTCAATTTTGCACTTCTGTACTTCCAAACCTATCTGCTTTTTCCAACGTACGTTCCATTTCCGCTGTTTTTGCTCTTTCCGCTCTGCGCCGCGCAGCGGCCCATTCGCAGGCTTGGCCCCGGAATCGCTGCTTGCAGCTATATTTAAGTTTATTTCTCTTGTTTAATTCATTTCAGAAACCACACATGTATACCCAAAGTCGTCAGTAAATCCAATATCATCCAACTCTGTTGTGTACCTCTCTTCAATTAAGAAACCATCTCACTCAGTTCTGACAGACTGCCTACTGTGTTTCACACCCCCAAATTAATACATCAACGAACCCCTTTGTTTCAGTAAAACTTTTTCTGTTCTATCATACCGTGTTTCTACTGTACCTCCTGTAGTAAACAGTAAAGGAAAAAAAAACTTATTTGCTTTTTACTGGAATGCTTTTGAATGTGAACATTACTGTACATGTGGACATACAGTTCCCAACCAAGAAATTTAGTGTCAAAACGGTGGATTGCATGCTTTGCATGCAAATACCTGTAAAACTGAAACATAAAAGTCTATGCAGTTTTTGTAATGTCAACAATAGCCAGTATTTTGAAACCTGGTGTACTTTGATTGACTGCATGTACCTTGTGAAGTGAAAACAAGTGTTATTCTTTGACAGAATAATTTCATTTTGAGTCAGATTTCCAGTGTTTTGGTAAAGTTAGTGTGTGCAGAGAAAGATGTGTTCTATTTTGAAATGAAGAGTTAGTATATATTTAACAAAATGTATTTTTGAGAAGAAAATTATCCATTTGGCCAATTGTGTTTTGTAGGTGTGAGTCTGTGTTAAGAGTTTAGAAAAAGTATCTGAAGTATGGGTAAGCGCTTGTTAGCGATTGAAAAAAACTGTAAATCACAAATAATACTGATGAAAAAGAACGGGTTGAATGTTGAACACTTTCGTTACCATATAACTATAAACTATGATAAAAGTTAATAAGCATGCATTGATTAATCAAATGTTGTATCAAAAAAAATAAAATAAAAAAATTGCGACCTGTCTGCCGCTGGCCGCTTGGTCGTTACTTTAAGAAAGAAAAAACGTATTTAACTAACAAAAAAAATGCTCCAAACGTTTTTCTAAATTAACTTTATAAAAAAACAAAACGAAATATTATCACTTTGCCATTACATACAAAACTGAACAATTTTAATAGCTGAAACAGTATAATCTGACTTGGAAGAAGGGGAAAAAAAGACGGGCTCGAGGTGATATGGGGGTGCTTTGGTCTTTCTTAGGGGTGCTGGAGCACCTGTTAGACCCTCCCTAGCACCGCATGTTTATTACTATTATAAAAAATAATTCTCCATCTATTTTTAGGTGTGCCAGCTGCCACTGTGGGTGGCACCGGCACACCCTGGCACACCCGTGGCTACGCCCCTGGTTTAAGCTTATCATACCCATCGACATGCCACACTTGGTTTGGTCCTGCTGTAAAGTATCCGCTTTGGACAAACCTGCGTCTATGGCGAAGTTGAACTCCAGATGGGTCTAGTCTGCGAATTGCATGCATTACATCATCCCTTTTAACCGTCAGGAAATACTTCTGTCGCAATGTCTGCCACAGAGTTCTGTAACCTAAAAGCTGTCCTGAGCCTGTCAGTTCATGTGTTATAGCTGCATTCACAGTGCCAATGGGAGTATAGTCTGTCCTCCTTGTTAAGCCTGCATTCCTTAGTCTTCTCTTTAAGGTGCTCAGACTCAGGAAAATGTTATGCTTTGTTCCAAGAAAATCAAGGATCACTTCATATGTGTGGCCCTCTGAGAAATATTTATGGATTATGCCTGCCTCTGTGATTTCATCGAATACGGTTCCTGAGCCTGAAGGGAAAAGAGAACATAATGTCATTAGGAATGCAGGAATCCACAAATATAATCGTAAACATAAAAATGTATCAGCATTATCAAAGAAATAAACAAGTTAACTGTTTGATACAGTTTGAAAAGTGTATGTATTTAATCTCAATTTGTGCACAAATCCAGTTAGTAAAAGAACAAGAACAACTGGCATTGGCCAGACATGTAAGCGTACCACGTTTCACAGTTAAGTCGTATTGGGAGGTCTATGTTGATGTTGAAAAAAAAACATGTGCAATGTATTTGTGTTTTTTTCACAGCAGCTTCCAAAAGTTGCTCAGATGACCACTGGGGGTCAACATGTAGAGGTAGGTTTTTTCCTCTCATGGGCTTCAAGCCATTCTTGGTCTTGCTCATGATCCCAACAGAAATCTAGACCATCAGGCAAGAATGATGGAATACAAATGTTAATACTGTTCTGTCTGACAACTTCATTAACTTAAATAATGATTAGCTTACCTTTACTGTTTTGTTTGATTTCTTTTTACTTTTTGAGAATGTTTTCCTTTCAGTTTCTTTTAGTTCTCTGTATTTCATGAACTGAAGAACAGCTGAAGCTGACTTTGCTGGAATGGCACATGCATCAGTCACTAAAACACAAACACACACACACACACAATCAGAAACAGAGAGAAAAGATTAACTAAATGTAGTTCTTATAATTGAATGGACAGAACAGTATATAGGGATATCAGTAAGAGAATATTACCTCTGGGCACAGTCTGACATGACACCTGGTCATCAGCCGCAGTTCTAGGAGCATTCTCTATGACAAAACTTACATCTCGCCCGCATGAACTGCAAAATCTTGGCAAAGCTGGCCATTGGAATCCACAGAAAGGGCAATACATTTTGATCTGAAAAACAAAAACAAGTTGACTGAAGTTAGCACGTTGCATTTGTATTCCGTTGTCCTTTCTTTCATTAGCCTACTAAAAGGGCCTGAATAAATTTTTAAATATTATTCTTACTGTCAGTCTGCAATTTATGGTTTTTAACAATTAATGAAGCATTGCGAATTTATTTTCATTAACCTTGAAATTATATTTAGTTGAGGATATTAAATTAAGTTAGCCATCTTATATAATAACGTTAATCATGTAATTCGTCATTATTAATCTAATAATATCCAAAAGACAAATAAATCATGCAATCAGGGTGTTAAAATAAACAACAACAACAACAAAAACCTCACCTTTCAGTTCACCAACAACTCCACTGACCAATAGCCACTGCACAATAACCAAATCCCAGCCGGTCCGTCACTTTTTTGGGTCCCCTTGAAACATTTCCGTTGTGGTCCGTGTAGCGCGTTTCTTAATTTGCATGTGTTGTGAGGATTTGCAGCGCGTTTCTTAATTTGCATGTGTTGTGAGGATTTGCAGTACGTGTGCTGTCAAAATGATGAAGATGTTTTCTTAATTTGCTGGTGTTTTTTCTATTTGCATGTGTTTTCTGAAGTTGCAGCGCGTTGAGCTCTATCGGCCACCGTAGGAAAGTGAACAGAAGAGATGGATTAAAACAGCAGTTGTGAACGGAAATGTGTTTCCCTCATATACTTGTGATCCGATTGACCAAAACACATCTTAATACCAGGTGTTAACAGGGCCACTCTATCTCTTAGATCAAGTTTACACTTTGATTGTTATAATGAGAGGATTCGCAAGTGTGCAGATCTCAGCACTGACCAAGGTGAGTGAACTTTAACATCTCTGATTGGTCATTGTTTTCATGTGCTCAACAGATACATCTGTGATTGACTACAATGATCATCACTTCACACTCTTCACCGAGCGCTCACACAGACACACGGGAGTGTTTGAAAGCCACGTCTATCAGAGGATCAAACATTTGAGCCGGGGATCTCTGGTTGAGCTGACACCGAATGACCCAGCAGTACTTTCCAATAGCTTTGAAATGAATGTTAACCTGTTTAATCCCAAATTTTTCCCAGACATGAAAATATCCAAATGATGTGTCGTAAGTAACCCTTTGAAATAATCAATAATTATTTTTTGAATTTGTTTTGGAAAAGTGTGTGAAAAATTGTGTTTTATGTTCGGACACAATTGTGTCCAGTGGGATAATGTGTACTGAATTAACATATTTCTGCAGTCATAAAAATGGTTGTATATCTTAGCCCAGCTATTTTAAACTGTTTGATCACATTCTAGGGTTACTATTATGCATTAAAAAAAAAACTTATGCAACAAAGCTCAACTTGAACTTGAACTTGAACTTGATTGATAGGAACACTGAGATAAAAAACGAAAAAATTCAACCATCACTGCATTTCAAAATTGTTAATTTTTGTAAAATATAACATCAAATTTTTATATTAATGTTACGAGTATTACAGCATCATTATTGTACATTTTTTGTAACATTTGAATTTTTAATTTAGTGCAATATTTTGACATTGCAACATTTTATTGTCATTTTCACTAACAACTGCAACTGGATTATATTGTATACGTAAGTTCACTGTTATCCCAGCATTTACTATTGTGACCATCAACATGTTTACTCACTCTATGACCTCACTCAACAAAACTGAATATATGTGAATGCATATATTAATACCAGGGGCGGACTTACCCATTAGGCAAAGGTAGGCGACTGCCTTGGGCCCCCAAAAGCCAAGGGCCCCCCAAAATGCTTTTCATATACAAGATGCCGCGCGAGCGCGAGGTCTCTCTTTCCCAGCGCACGCACACCTCTCTCTCTCTCTCTCTCTCTCTCTCTCTCTCTCTCTCTGTCTGCTCTGTTCAGTGAGCGGCTGAAAGGAGCTGCGCTTTCAGTTAAAACACAGATATGTTGCTTCTCTAATTTTACATGCAAGTATAGCCGAAATCACAGCACAGCTATGGTCTTTATCTTATGTGTAGCCTATTTGACTATATCAGACGACGGCACGATTATAAATCATGATTTTTGTGCAGATTAACATCTTGGAAGGTAGAGCTGGTTATGTAGTCTTAATGGGTCACGTTTCAGTCACTATTTCATATTGATCCCGTTGTCTGACAACAGAAACAGTAAAATATACCAATGAAAACAGTTTTATTGAGAATTTAGCTGCATCAAAATACAGTATATGGCACAGAGCGGCAAACAAATGTAATAATAAATATTAAATGTACATTTTGCATGTTCAGAAGAAGAGCTGCCCTGTCCTGTGAAAATGTAAACAGGTTTGTGTAAGTTAATTGCTCAGAGCAAAGAAAGAGAAGTAATAGGAACATGGTATTTCTGTTCTTTTTTTCAACAGACATGAACAAGTTTTTTGAAAAACATCTATGACCTATGAAACATGTCTACTCTTTATGCTCTATGTATGTTAACTATGGTTTCACTAATAATACACATATATTGCATAAAGCATCCATATTTGTCCATGCCCATGTTGATTAGAGGGATTTAAAACTTGAAAAGTATTAATTTAAGGTACATTTAGAACAGATAAAAATTAAAATTGTACCTGATAAAGTACAGACTATAGAATGAATGTGCATTTTCAATAATCCAGTCTGCAGTTTTTGTTCAGACCAATGCAAAAATCCACCCACATAAACCCGTTTTAAATAATATAATAATTTATACTTCTGACTCATCCCTTTTCTTAAAAAAAAAATGGTTTAAAGGTTCAATTGTGAGGTTTATCATTTTATAATTTATTTTGTTTTTTGTTAAAACTTGTATCTCAACGGTAAAACAATTGCTATTTCGTGGTCTACAACATGAAAGAATAAAAGTGTCTGCTAAATGAATAAATGTAAATGTAAATGAAAGAATCCCATTATAACATGCAAAATGTAGAAACATTGGACACAATGGGGCACCAGCAAGCATCACAACAAAAAAGAAACCTCAAGGTTGATCTAGGTAAATTTGTGCAAATGTATAGGGCCCCATTCCTATATTTGCCTGGGGCCCCCAATTCACTAAATCCGCCCCTGATTAATACTAGACACCCTAAAGATCATGTGTACCAGAAATCTTTGTCATATCTTTATGTTAATATACTTTACTAGTCTTTTGTTTCAGAGCTTTGATGCAGTTATCATCTTCTCAAGATTCTACTCTGGTCATGTGACAATCTGCACTAATCATGTGAAACTGCACATATTTAATTGAGACCCTTTATTGTTTCCATATTTGCAGGAAGTCACTAAAACATCAGTCGGTAAGGTTTTTAGAGCTTTATAAATGAAAACCTTTTTTACGGTCACTATTGTGACTGGTGGGATTAAACGGGTTAAGTAGAAACAGCGTGAAATCAGAAACTGTGAAGGCTTAAATGGAGTACTGTTATCAGTCCAGATACATGGGTTAGTGGCAGGCATTAAATAGTGATTCACTAACACTGGGCTAATGCTTTTTGGTCCACTTGGCCACCGAGATCTGCTTTACAAAGGGCTTGTGTTCTCCCTTCATGACACCTACATCTCTCACAGCACTTTCAAGAAAGCAAAGCTATTGCTGACTGAAAAATCATCATATCTGTTACAAAACGTAATATGATGATCCGTAATATGAGTTTTGTGATCCTACGTTGCTGTGAACGCTGTTCACGTAGTCAGTCACATGACCGTCTGTAAATAAAGCCTCCTGTTTAAACACCGGAAAACAGACGTGCTGTAGTTGAAATAGTAAACAAAGCTGCTTAGTCTAGGTTTTAATGTATTTTTATATTGTACATAATAAATATTTTAAAATTGTATTGCATCACTGCCATAATAATGGCCCATTTCAAATGTTTGCGTGCTTCTTTTTTGTTTCTTCTTGTTGTTTTAAACAGCTCCACTCGCTGTGATGATGAAGTATAGTTCCTGCAAATTCCCTTCAGCCTTTCAGTAATAAAAGTGTTCATTAAAATGCATGCTAATTACAGCGAAGTGCGAAAGGTAGTGTTCGGTGCTCAGCAGTGGTCATAAAAGATTGAAAGAGTACATTTTAAATTAATCTCTTCTTGTAAACTCAGAGGTATGTATTCAGACGTCAATTAAATTGTCATATGACCCTCGTGTTTGTCAAAAAAAACTTAGGTAATTTTTACACAAGTGGTGGGAGAAAAACACTGACATTCTGGAATCAGACAGCCATAAAATCATCGACTAACCCCTGTAAATCTCTAAAACTTACATCCCCATGAGAAACAATTACCATCCGAACAGGTCTTAAATTGCACTGTGAAGAGAGCTGATGACATTTAAAATAAACCTGCCTTCCTTTATTATACTAATGCTGAAGGGTCCGCTCTGGTGTCTATCTTTACTGTACAATCTAAAAAAAGGGGCAAAACATTTTTAATTAAAATCCTAAGAAGACGTTTAGGTTGTTATAGACCAATACTAGCTAAAGTTATAGTTAGGGTTCTTGGACAGTACCTGGTCTTCCTCTCCTCCTCCCTCTTCATCATATTTCAGGATATTGTCTCTTATGTCCTCTTCTGGGTCGATCAGCAGCTGCTTGACCAGACGTTCTTTATCTCTCCTTTTCATCCACATGACCAACAACAACACCAGGACTACACAGAGAGAGTTATTATTACAAACATAACAAGACTAGTTTTCCTCATCAGCACTGATTTCTGAAAGGGTCAGTCTCAAGAAAGGCGTAATGCAGGTACCTTTGGGAAGTATTTGTTTCTAGGGATGCAACGATATTATTTTTCATATCCGATCCAGAAAATTCTGAGTATCGGCTGATTCCGATCCGATCCCAGTGCAGTTTTTTATTTTAAATCAATGTAGAATTTCTATACTTCTGTGTGTTGACACAATGACTCTTGTGTGTGTTAAACACAATCTACTAAATATAACTTCATTTTAATGAAAAATAACAAATGAAAAAAATATATAATCATAATCTATGACAAAATACTATTATAAACTAGGTTAGTGGATAATTTAGCAGCAAAAGTTATTCTAGAAAAATCATGAGTGCACAATTTTATAAAATCTAAACATTTAGTGAAATAACATTATTTAGAGGGGAACAAATAAAAGTGAATATGTGAAGGACTAAATCTGGTAAAATGTTACACATTGCTCTTTGTATTGTTGTAAAATACATTCATGAAAACAAGTAAATGTATTTATATATGAATATAAACTATAAAATTTAAATATATTTCTTTTACACTGCAAAAAATGGCTTATCTTACTTAGTATTTTTGCCTTGTTTCTAGTCAAAATATCTAAAAATTCTTAAATCAAGATGCTTTTACTAGATAAGCAAAATGACTTTAGATATTTAGTCTTGTTTCCAGGACTCTGGAACTGCTTAAAACAAGTAAAATTAGTGGTGTAAGTAAAATACTCTTGTTTTAAGCAAAATGCACTTAATTTTGTTTTTTTCCCCTGGAAACAAGACTAAATATCTTAAGTCATTTTGCTTATCTAGTAAAAGTATCTTGATTTAAGAATTTTTAGATATTTTGACTAGAAACAAAAATACTAAGCAAGATAAGCCATTTTTTGCAGTGTAAATGGAGTCCTATCTATCATATGTAGCTGCCTCCATTACTGTGCTATACATTAGATTATTAATAGCCTTTATTTTTCTGTCCAATCATAGTCAAATCAAATAATCTTTCATTGCGCAAAAGTATTATAATAAGAAAAGCTCCAATACAGAGCAGCACAAAGTGCTTACTAGCTTATTCCGATCCGCAGAAAATGCCAGTATCGGAGCCGATACCGATACTGAATATCGGATCGATGCATCCCTATTTGTTTCTAGCCCTTACTGTTATTATCATAAATGTAAGTGCAACTTTTACATGTTCAGATTTCATAAATATTGCATATAGGCTGCCATAGACTTCAAGAGCAGAAACAAGAAGAATGTTGATACAATAGTTGCCTTTTTTTAGAACTTTTGTGCTTGTCGCCTAATTAAAGCAGAACAAACATTGCAATCCTGTATAAATACTTTACCATTTATATTTCCTTTTTGCATTACAGAAATGAGAATGAGATTTTTGAATTGTCTATATTGTAGTATGATCTGGACATGTTCTTGAGATGGATCTGTATATGTGACTCACTGAGGAGGGTGATGAGACAGAGCAGGAGGGTGATGATCGCTCCTGTACCGTGTCCAGCGCTCATGATACGCTCCTGATCCGTGCAGTCGCCGTTATCATCACACGAACACACCTTCACTCGCAGGTACGAGGTGTTGGACAGCGGCGTGTCACCGGAGTCTGAGATTATGATGGGAATCTGATAGATTCCACTCTCCAGAAAGTCAATTTTAAGAGAGAGTTGTGCATATTCACCTAGGAAATGGATTAAACACTATTAAAGCAATACTTACTTAGAATTATTCATATGTATTTACTTGCAGGTGTGTTATTTGTGACCCTGGACCACAAAACCAGTCAAAAGGGTCAATTTTTTTAAATTGGGATGTATGCATCATCTGAAAGCTGAATAAATAGCTTTCCATTGATGCATGGTTTGTTATGGACAAAATTTGGCTGAGATACAACTATTTGAATATCTGGAATCTGAGGGTGCAAAAAAAATCTAAATATTGAGAAAATCATCTTTAAAGTTGTTCAAATGAAGTTCTTAGCAATGCATATTACTAATCAAAAATTAAGTTTTGATATATTTACGGTAGGAAATTTACAAAATATCTTCATGGAACATGATCTTTACTTAATATCCTAATGATTTTGGGCAATTTTGACCCATACAATGTATTGTTGGCTGTTGCTACAAATATACCTGTGTTACTTATGACTGATTTTGTGCTCCAGGGACACATATGTGTTCTTGAATCAGTATGAAAATAAGAATTATTTTAAGAAAGTGTCTACACTGGAAGTGTCCACAACACTGCGACAGTTTTTACTGTTTGGCGGTTTCACCAAAGAGCAATGTTTATATAATTTACTTTATTGTGTCTGTAATCACCTGCGTGTCACTGAAGCCTGTAGTTGGCGCTAGTGAGCATCCGATATAATGTAACTCTTCAAGAGAAGTCGAGCTGTTTGGACTGTTACAAAGTGCTCTGTAGCAAACTTTTAATCTCACATAATGTTTACTAATTTTACAGGTGAGCTAACTGTGAGGTGTCATTGCAGACTGTGTTTTTCAAGTGTTTATATGTAATCGCTTAGTTCAGGGTGTCTACAGATATGAACAAGTTAAATTTAAGACCTTTTTAAAGAAAAAAAGGAATAGTGTTTCAGGAGTCCTTTGTTCAACTGCCCACTTTTCTTCAGAAAAATCCTCAAGGTCCTGCACATTCTCAGGTTTTCCAGCATCTTTTGCAGATTTGATCCCTTTCCAGCAGTGACTGTATGATTTCAGACCCATCTTTTCACACTGAGGACAATTGAGGGTCTCATACATAACTATTACAAAAGGTAAACACATTTACTGATGCTCAAGAAAGCAACACAATGCATCAAGAGACGCAGGGTGTAAGCTATTTGAAGTGGGTGATCAGGGTAAACTACTTATTTTGTCTGAAAAGTATAAAAAATAAGTATGTTATGTAGCATCAGTGAATGTTTTCACCTTTTATAATAGTTATGTATGAGTCCCTCAATTGTCCTCAGTGTGAAAAGATGGGTCTGAAATCATACAGTCACTGCTGGAAAGGGATCAAATCTGCAAAAGATGCTGGAAAACCTGAGAATGTGCAGGACCTTGAGGATTTTTCTGAAGAAAAGTGGGCAGTTGTAGCAGTTGTTAAAAAGTGTATGAGTCTGAACTGCTCTGGGCTGCATTTCCCAAAACACTTTAAGCACAAGTAGATTGTAGAACCTGCAGCTCAGGACAATCAAGGGACTCATGAAAACTATCACAAAGCATAAAAACAGCTGTGGGTCATCCAGGTAATGACACAGTATTAAGAATCAAGTGTATGTAAACTTTTGAACATTTTTTATAAATTATACATTTTCATTTTTATAAATTGAGTTTAATTTTTATAAATTCAGTATATGTAAATATCTAAAATAGCTTATTCAGGACGGTACTAAATAACAATATCATGGAATGTTTACGATCCCTCTTATTTTGTTCTTATTTTGATGATGGTGCCATTAGTGTAGAATATGTGTGTGTGACTGTCTGAGATGCAGCGGTAATCACTGCCCTGACTTTGCAGTGTCCATTGCAAGTGTATTCATTGTGTTTGTTATTGATTAGTATATTATTTTTTTCTTTAAATATTTTATTGTTTAATCAGTTTAATTATTCACTTGAAGTGTCTGTGTTTGCAACATCTTTTTCTCAATCTAAATGATTAGTTAAATGTTGCAGTCCTGTTGTGTTTGTTGAATAATATTTGCAATCCTGTTAAATGTTTGCAGTCCTGCATTTGCTGAAAAATAAAATTGAGTTGTGTTGATACTTTGCTGTGTTTGTGGCTTTCTTTACTGTTTGTAGTGCATATGATGCATTTTTTAGTAGAAGGCCAGTAGCATTTTAAAATATATGAAGTGCACGGTAATTTACAGATGTTTACAGAGATATATGACTGGCCGTTCACGGAGATTTAACTGCTTGTGTACAGGACGATACGTGGATTTACCGGTGAGTGCGTCAACATTTCTGTCTGTGTCTGAGGGGTTTATCACGTTAGTGAGCGAACTGGAGAACTGCCGCACACAAAAGAGTCTGTCCGTGTCAAGACATCAGAAACGCCAGGGACACACACTGAAACTGAAACTGCCGGAAACATTCGGTTTTGTGCGCTGACTTGCACAGTGAGTCCGGAAACAAGCATTTTCACACAGAAGTGAAAGAGATTTCAGAGCTGCTGTTCAGCACAGCAGTTCAGAGGAAATAGAAAGATCTACAAATATAATTTGAGGTGAGTGTTTCATCTTTCTTTTGTTGATTTAGTGTCGTCTTACGATGCGTCATTGGTCACTTTGTGTTTACTTTGTGATTGTTCGTCACATGCTGTGAAATCACCGTGTCTCTCATTTTATTGAGTTTATTAGTGAGTCTGTATTTCTTATGCACTCTTTACTCTGAGGCAGAAACTTTCAGTCGACTGCTTCATTTGTCTGCAGATGGTTTTGATGAAATACTGTGTCTGTATGATGATGAACTCAGACTCATTCAATGAAACAAGCAGCATTTCTACTTCATTAACACTAATAACAAAAAGACATAAAGCTGCTTCCTGTAAACCCCCTCCAGCTCTAAACAGAGTCAAACTAGTTTCATTTGTTTTCCTGAAACGGTGTTGTGTAATATTCAGTTCCTGTAAAAACTGTTTCAGTGGGTGGAGTTTACGTGACTAGTCTTTAGGCGCGTTCAACTTGAAGCAGCGCTTGCAGAATGATCACCGTATGACATCAAAGTACCGCGAGAGCGATTTGAATGCATAGGATCCGACTGCTTTCTTATAGCTCTCGCGGTACTTTGATGTCATACGGTGATCATTCTGCAAGCGCTGCTTCAAGTCGAACGCGCCTATTAGTTCCCCTGTTGTGGGCGTGTCCTTGAATCAACGCGCAAACGAATAGAACTGAAAATATTAGGGCATGCTCCTCAAATCGCTACGTGTTGAATGGATTATTTCGAAAAGGTAATGAAGTATCAATGTTCAGCATTAAAGCATTAACTGCAAGAGTGTCATAATAATGCATAGTTTGTGTAATAATACAACCCCAAATCAGAAAAAGTTGGGACAGTATGGAAAACGCAAATAAAAAAAGAAAGTAGTGATTTCTAAATTTACTTTGACTTGTATTTCTTGTATTTCATTGCAGACAATATGGACACAAAATATTTCATGTTTTGTCTGGTCAACTTCATGTCATTTGTAAATATACATCCTTTCCTGTCATTCAGACCTGCAACACATTCCAAAAAAAGTTGGGACAGTAAAGCATTTACCACTTTGTAATGTTGCCATTCCTTTTCACAACACTTAAGAGACGTTTAGGGACTGAAGACACCAAGTGATGAAGTGTTTCAGGTGTAATTTTGTCCCATTCTTCCTGCAAACAAGTCTTAAGGTGGGCAACAGTACGAGGTCTTTGTTGTCGCATTTTGCGCTTCAAAATGCGCCACACATTCTCTATTGGAGACAGGTCGGGACTGCAGGCAGGCCAGTCAAGTACCCGTACCCTCTTCCTCCGCAGCCAGGACTTTGTAATGTGTGCAGAATGTGGTTTTGCATTGTCTTGTTGAAATATGCATGGACGTCCCTGGAAAAGATGTCTTCTTGAAGGCAGCATATTGTGCTCCAAAATCTCTATGTACTTTTCAGCATTAATGGTGCCATCACAGAAGTGCAAGTTACCTTTGCCAAGGGCACTGACACAACCCCATACCATGACAGACCCTGGCTTTTGGACTTGTTGCTGGTAACAGTCTGGATGATCCTTTTCTTCTTTGGTCCGGAGCACACGGCGTCCATTCCTCCCAAAAAATACCTGAAATACTGATTCATCTGACCACAGTACACGTTTCCACTGTGTGATGGTCCATCCCAGATGCCTCCGAGCCCAGAGAAGTCGACGGCGCTTCTGGACACTGTTAACATAGGGCTTCCTTTTGGCACAGTACAGTTTTAACTGGCATTTGTGGATGTAACTACGTATTGTGGTACTTGACAAAGGTTTGCCAAAGTAGTCCTGAGCCCATGTGGTGATATCGCTTATAGATGAATGACGATTCTTGATGCAGTGCCGCCTGAGGGATCGGAGATCACGGTTGTTCAGCTTAGGCTTGCGCCCTTGTCCTTTACGCACTGAAATTCCTCCAGATTCCTTGAATCTTTTAATTATGTTATGCACTGTTGAAGGTGAAATATCCAAATCTCTTCCTATCTTTCTTTGAGGAACATTGTTTTTAAACATTTCAATAATTTTCTCACGTATTTGTTGGCAAACTGGCGATCCTCGGCCCATCTTTGCTCCTAAAGGACTAGACCTTTCTTGGATGCTGCTTTTGTACCAAATCATAATTACAATCACCTGTTGACATCAACTGCTTCACATCACATCATTATTTAACCAATTTACCTCATTACTAGCCCTAAATTGCTCCTGTCCCAACTTTTTTTGGAATGTGTTGCAGGTCTGAATGACAGGAAAGGATGTATATTTACAAATGACATGAAGTTGACCAGACAAAACATGAAATATTTTGTGTTCATATTGTCTGCAATGAAATACAAGTCAAAGTAAATTTAGAAATCACTACTTTCTTTTTTTATTTGCGTTTTCCATACTGTCCCAACTTTTTCTGATTTGGGGTTGTATGATAAATCGTCTATAAGTTGTTTTGCCTGATTGATTACAGGAATACAGCAAAACAAACAATAAGTGAATAACTTATGCTAACCTAGGCTAATATAGTTTAGCTTTTATATACAAGTATTTCATTTGTGGGGCTTTAATTAATGTATTTATTTATTTGAATAGATTAGCCTACCAAGTTGTCATTGGTGACTAGTACTGCAGTGTGTAGCTACAGCAATGCCTGAAACAAACCTCCAAACTACAAATATTCATTTTTCTCATATTATATCATGTATCATGTAAATTATAATTAAAGTCACACAGGTAAATGCACATTTACTTCTATCTGTCACATATTTTATTCTATTTTAAGTAAAAATAATAATAATAAAAAAAAATATCTCCACATACACCTGTTTGGGAATCACCAATCTCCAAGTAGCCTATAATAGATTATAATATAAAGGTATACGTCCACCCAAAAATGAAAACTCTGTCATCATTTACTCACCTGTTTGAAACCAGTGTGAACAAAACAGCACTGACACATTCTTCAAAGTATCTTCTGCAGAAGAATGAGTCATACAACACTGAAACAAATGAGAGTGAGTTCATTTTTATTTTTGAATGAATTGTCCCTTTAAAATAGACCTACAAAAGCATGTCATGTTTTCCTTAATTGTATTTAATTAACAGTCAAATACAGAGCTTTGCTTTATATAATAAAATATAAAATATAAAGAATGTGCATGACAGTATGCTGTAGAATTAAATATTAAGATAAGCATGACTGTACAGAGAGGAATGTGCAAACAGGTTGAACATGGTTGACATGAAGCAGCCAATCACAAAAAAATAAAATAAATATAAAAAATAAGATAAGATATGATATCAAGACACAGAAAGTGTTGTGTGCAAATGTGCAAATGAGCAAATGACACTGACAGTATGAGGTAGAGAGTAATGAGTGTGTGATTAGTGATTTGAAGTAAGTCAGATGATGTTAAGAGGCTGAGTTTGAGTTCAGGAGCCTGATGGCCTTGGGGAAGAAACTCCTCCTAAGTCTCTCAGTTTTTGCCATCAGGCTGTGGAAGCGCTTACCAGATGGCAGCAGAGTGAATAGGCAGTTTCCAGGGTGATGTCCCTTTTTTTTTGTACTTGTCACTACTTCACCAGCAGATCTAACAGGTCTTCACTAACTGTATCTACCTTGTTGCAAAACAACCATCTCATTGCAATTTGTTAGCACAGAGTGTTATTTATCTTAAAAATGACTTAAATACCCTAGATTTAACAAACCTATATTTCATACAAATATATTAAAACTAAAGTGCCCACATGTCAAAATTAGTACAATATCTTTATTGAAAATTCCTAATACTGAAGACACTATTGCATTATGAGGCTGTTATTCATATTTATGTGTTTCTGTCTGCTCAAGCTCCCTCCCTATACAATAAATCCATGTGAATATCTGTCTGCTAAATTTATTAATGTAACTTTACAATTGCCCTTTAGTACAGTATTCTGACTGATGATAATAATGGGGTGCTCCTGATAACCTAACAGGTGCTAGCAGTTTAATACTCAACTAAGACAAAAGTACAGTAGCGTATTCAGATGAAACTGACCTTTCCTTTCCTTCCTCGTGTCCCGTGCATCCCACATTGATTCTGTTTGGAACTGTTTGACGGAAGCGCAGAACAGACATGAGCCGATTCATATAGTGCAGCGCTGCCAGTCAAGACTAAACAATTTATGATTAATTATCGAATTATTCTCGAGTGACAAAATTGGAAATGATCACTTTGGTACATTAAGGCAAAAAAATAAAATAATAATAATAATAATAAACAACCACAAAAACAGGGTAGCTGGCCTCTCCCGGGCCGGGTGCAAAGTGATGTTGATTCAATGCCACTGATTTAACATTGTTTGAATGGATGCTTGCTATCAGGGTGGGTATATGATCTGCATGATTTACTTTTTTTCCCTGCATGTCATGTGCATGGCTCCATATATTTGGGCTGATTTTAACACTCTTTCACTTGCTGAACAATCAAATCCTGTTCATCAGTCAAAATAATTTAAACTCAACAGCTATGAAATATGACTCATAAGTGAAAAACACTGTTTATGAGAAGACAGACACTAGACAGCTACATGTTATTGGGGAAAATACATTTACTCAGAATGCACATTATTCAGAGCATGCACATGTTTGGAAAATAAAAAATAATTACAGGAACAGTTCAGCATGTTATCAGGAGATATATTACATGAAGCAGAGTTGTTAATGAGATAATTAATCGATAAATTAAGTGATGATCGAGTATTAGTGATGAACAACTGCTGTTAACAATTAATTTTATTATTTTACATGATTCTTGGTGTACAAAACCCAATATTATTTGTTTCTTTAAATATAGTGAATAAAACATCCAGAGAGAGACATTTAATAACTCATATTATTTTATAAATGCTGCTATATTTTATTTACTTGTTTATTTTCAAATAGATCCTTATTTATTTCTGGAAAGTGTCTAATGACAGAGGAGCTTTAAAAACCTTTTTCTTCCAGTCCAACAGCAGTGAGTCAGTGAAGGACGATGGCATCTGTTGAGCAGCATTGTGACACACCAGATGAGCTGGAAGAACAAAAACTGAAACACAAGCAAGGTAATGAACAACAGAATACCAGTAATGTTAAAATTCCCATGTCAAAAAAAGTGCAGTAAAATACACTTTATTCAAGTGCACTTAGTACACTTCCGTAATGTACTTAAAGTGCTCTATTTTCACGCACTAATTTTGTGCTTACTATACTAAAAATTATTCTTTAGTACTTCTTAAGATAATCTGAAGAACATCTAAGTGTACTCAACTGTGCTATTTTGTGAATATGAACTAAAATGTGCTTTTAACATACTTTCTCTGAAAAAAAAAGTATTTAGTTACTACAATTATTTAAAATATAAGATTAATATATAATGAATATATACAAAATGTATATATAATGTATTGCCTACATATTTTAATAGATTAAATAATTAATTTCAAATGTATTGTAACTATGTTAACATTCCCTTTATATGATATTTAACTATATACTTAAATAAGTACTACACATTTAGCATGTGTGTTCCCAGGGAACACACATACTGATAAAAACATGTATAGCCTGAATGCACTGTAAGTCGCTTTGGATAAAAGCGTCTGCTAAATGTGTAGTACTTATATACTTAACTATATATGATACTTATGTTTATGGTGTCTTTAAATAGCACAATCAAGTACACTATTTCTATGTCATTAATAGCACTTTTTTCACATTAAAAATATATCACTTCAAGTACTTTATGCTAAAAGTATACTTGCTGTTATATTGTGAATTTGGGTACACATCTAAACGAATAATCCAATCATGTGCTATTAATGTGGATAATAACAGAGGACTGAGATGTGAGTTCAGCAAATAAGAGTTTATTAGAGGAAGCAGAGATCAGATGCATGCAGATGACAGCGAACAGTCCAGGACTGTGTTTCCAAGGAACAAGGCCAAAAAGAGCTAGAGCGCTTCCAGGACAAGACACCACAAAAACACCAACGATCTGACAACACAGAGTGAGGCACTGTCCACACGAACACGGTTATTATATACACAGCTTTTTCTATGTGGTTTGGCCGTTCGTCCACATGCAAACACTGCACCAGGTCACTGAAACTGAACATTTTTGAAAACTCCTGCCAGGCTGAAGATTTTCAAAAACTCCGGTTGCAGTGTTATCGTGTAGACAGCAAAACCTGAGTTTTTGGCTTGTGACGACGGAGCCTGCGCTATCTCCGCCTACTGGAAACTTTCTCAGGCTTCTGATTGGCCAACATGGCTTTAGGGTCGAGATTATATCGCCACCTGTTGGTTTGGTATGCTCTTGACAGTGCTTCATAGCATGTGCTTGAGTTTTCATGTGGATGGAGATTTTTTTTTAAATGGAAGAAGGAAAAAACTCTGTTTATGAAATACCCGTGTACGTAAGACATGGCCTCAGAAGCAAGGCCATTAAATAGTGGAGCTGATGAGCCACAGCTGCTACTGATCAGCTCATCAGCAGAGGAGCACACACACACACACACACACACACACACACACTCTCACACTCTCTCACAGAGAGAGAGACAGCAGACCTGTGAACTGTGACAATTAGTGCAATTATAGTAGCCTAAGCACAGTAGCCTACAGGGTTTTTACTAGTAATGCATTTCTACTGTATTTTTCATGAAAATCCAAATAGAATGTGGTGATAGTATAAAAAAAGCACTAAAATTGTATGTAAAGCGATTGTAGCACACTTTTAAGCAATGCAATTATAAAACACTTTATCTGACTACACTTAAAATCAGTTTAAGTGATAATGCTAATTAGTTTATTTATATTAAGTGTACTTAAGTAGCACAGTTGGGAAAATGTACTTATAACTATTAAATTATCAATATATTTTAAATAAAATCAATTTAATTTAAACTTAGGATAACTATATAAAAGTGTACTAATATTGAACTAATTTTTAAATCATTCAAAACACACTTTTAAGAAATACACTAATAAAAGTCCTCTATATTTTTGCAGTAGTATACTTTATTTCAATGCACTAAAATTCAATTTAAATATCAGTGATATTTAGTATACTTTTGCAATTGAACTGAAGTACTACTGAAGTAGAAATATACTTTTAATTAGTGTATTTATAGTGTATAAGTTTTACCATTTTATTTAGCACAAAAATAAGTGTGTACTACAAATGTACTTGCTGGTATTTAAGTATTTTTTAGTCCATTCAAGTGTACTTTTTTTCTCCTGGGAATTGTCATTTAGGAAATGTAATGAATCTCTCTGTCTGTATTCCAGATCAGATGAGCAGTGGTGTTCAGACTGGAGTCAGTGTTGATCTGAACGCTCAGACGGGAGCAGCTGTAAATGCTTCTGTACTCGCTGGAAACACCATCACAGGCCCAGTGACCTTCAACTACAACACTGCAGGACACGGTACTGTCACTATAACTGTGCCGACTGAGACGCAATGCTTATTAGCAGTCAGTGAAATAATGCTGAGTGTTTGTGAACCCTAGTCCTATTAAAGTTCATGCAAGAATTAGATTTCTCTTGTCAGTGTTTTGAAACGGTGTCTAAGATAAACTCACACACAAAGAAGATGAAGGCAAATAGTCCTTTAATATAACCTTGAACAAAGAAAAAAGATAACGCGGCAGGTAGAAAAAAAAGGACAAGAAACATACATCACTTGAAAAATAACTCCTTATAAAAATACAAAGGAGGCTGTGTGACATTTCTTCACTCACACATTCTCTATGGTGACTGAACATAAGGGAAGTGAATGGTGACTCATGATACACTCAGGAGGAGAATAACAGGGAGGACTGTGAGACACCTCTAAATATCTCAGTTCATTTATGATAATATTGTTCATAGGCAGATATGTTTACAGTATTTTCTTTCATGTATCTGTATATTGTGTCACACACTTTAGTTCTTTTTTACTTTTCTACTCACTGTTCTTTTTCTTTCTTCTCACAGAGCCACAAAAACTCTCAGAGACAGCAGAGAAACACACCGAAAAACAAGGTCTTATCAGTCGTATTCAAACCTTTTTTTCACAATTTTCACTGTATAAATCACAGTTAGTGTAAGAATATCAGTGGCAGTGACCCAAACACTTGTTTTGACCCATGTTGTTGGGAGGGAGCATTATTAATATTAGAACAGAGGTGAAATGTGTGGAGTGATGTACAGTGTCACCAGATCTAACCAGATTAGTTTCTTATGCTCAAATGGCATTAAAAAAAGCTTATTTTTCAGGTTAGACCAGTCATTGCACATACACAGTCCTAAGAGCACATCTCAGGATGCTGACTGTTTCTATAGCAACAGAAGCTTATAAGTGCAGCTGCAGTGACGCGATGACTTTAGCAATTAACAACCGGCTCTTTTATTCAGAAGCAGGACTATTCCACCATTTTGGGCCTTACACTTTCTCCCATTCAAGCATTAGATGTGCATCATCTTTGAATATTTAAAGTCTTCGGTGTTATTTTCAAAAGTAATTTAATTACAATAAATTTAATGACTTCTGACGAGGTTATGCTGATGCAAAAGCTTTGTCATGTTTCTTTAAAAAAAATAAATCTGTTTTTTGCTTTTTCCCTGTTGTATTAACTTAATTGTATTTTATAACTACAGATTTGATTCTGAAAAAATTCTTGGAAACTCACAAATCCAACATGAAGAAAAAAGCAAAACATATTTTTGAGGGTAAGAAAGAAAATAAAGCACAACTCCAGGTTGTTTACACAGAGCTCTTCATCACAGAGGGAGATATGAAAGATGTCAATCAGGAACATGAGATTCTGAATATTGATGATGCTTTCAAGAACAAACAAACACAGGACAAACCAATCAAATGCAATGATATGTTCAGTATATTGAGGGAAAACAGTGAGAAGAATATTGTGCTGACCAAAGGCGTCGCTGGCATTGGAAAAACAGTTTCTGTGCACAAGTTCATCCTGGACTGGGCAGAAGGAGAAGCCAATCAGGATATACACTGTGTGTTCCTGCTTCCATTCAGAGATATTAACTGCATTAAAGACAGAGAGATCAATCTCCATGAGTTTCTGTGGAAATTTTATGCTGAACTGGAGGGCCTGGAGAAAACAAAGTTATATAAGGAATGCAATCTAGCATTTATTTTTGATGGACTTGATGAGAGTCACTTGTCTTTGAATTTTAAAAGTAAAACACTGAACAATGTTGAGGAAAGATCATCTGTAGATGAGCTGTTCACGAATCTGGTCAAAGGGAATCTGCTTCCATCAGCTCTCGTCTGGGTGACCTCACGACCAGCAGCAGCCAATCAGATCGATCCTGAACATGTGGGTTTGTTCACTGAGGTGCGAGGATTCACTGACCAACAGAAGGAGGAGTACTTCAAAAAGACAATCACAGATGAGACTCTGGCCTCCAGAATAATCTCACACATTAAGAAGTCTCGTAGTCTCTACATCATGTGCCACATTCCTGTGTTCTGCTGGATCACAGCCAAAGTACTTCAGGATATTCTCATCAAGAACAGTGAGGAGAACATCAGCACAACACTCACTGAAATGTACATCCACTTCCTGCTGATACAGATGAACATGAAGAACCAGAAGTATGATGAAAAGACAGAAAGACAACGTACAAAGCTCTTACGTTCAAATAGAGAGATGATTTTGAAGTTAGCCAAGCTAGCGTTTGAACAGCTGAAGCAGGAAAACATTGTGTTCTATGAGGAAGATCTGGAAGAATGTGGTATTGAGGTGAGTGAAAACTTCACAGGATTGAAAGGTGAAGAGTTCACAGGAATGATCACTGAGATCTTTGAGATGGAAGCTGGACTTCATGAGATGAAGGTCTTCTGCTTTGTGCATCTGAGTGTTCAAGAGTTTCTTGCTGCAGTGCATGTGTTCCTCTGTTACCTGAACAAGAACATGCAGGAGCTTCAGTTTTTCTTTGATAAGCCAGAAGAAAATATCACATTACAGGAGCTACTGCAGAAGGCTGTTGATAAAGCCATGAAGAGTAAGAGAGGACATCTGGACCTGTTCCTGCGGTTTCTGATGGGCATTACACTGAAATCCAGCCAAAACCTGCTCAAAGGCCTGATCACACACACTGAAGAAACCACAGAGAGCATCAAACAAACAACTCAATACATTAAACAAGTGCAAAACAACTATATCTCAGATGAAGCTTCAGTCAACCTATTCTACTGCTTACTTGAGCTCAAGGATAATTCATTATATGAGGAAATCCAGAGATATCTCAGTTCAGATGAACATCCAGGAAGAGACCTCTCATCTTCAATGTGTTCAGTGCTGACCACAGTACTACTGATGTCAGAGAAGGTGCTGGATGAGTTCAACCCAAAGAGGTTCACTTCAAAACGATCAGACTACAAGAGACTCATTCCAGCTATGAGATGCTGCAGAAAAGCCCTGTGAGTAATTTTACTGACTGCTGTTTGATCAGATGTTTTATTCTAACATCACTAAACAATTAAATATTAAAATATTATGTAAAAGATCTTGTTGTTCTGATTATGAAGGGTAAAATAAGTTATTGCAGAAACACTGAACATCAGAAAATAACTAGCATAACCTTCTGTTTTGGCAGATTTGACGGCTGTGGTTTTGATGAAACATGCTGTGAAACTGTATCTTCAGCTCTCCAATCATCAGACTGTCATCTGACAGAGCTTGACCTGAGTAGAAATTACCTGAGGGATTCAGGAATGAAGCTGCTTTATGATGGACTGAAGAGTAACCGTAAGCTGAAGATACTGAGGTTTGACATTCACTGAATCACTATGTTAAAATATGTGGATGAATTGGTGTTCATCCACATATATCATAACTATAGCTAGCAGATTTTCCCATTTATATTGTAGAATGAATGTATGAGTGATTCTTCTCCAAGGACACAAGGCAGGCAATATCTACTCAAAAACCTGATGAGAAAACAATCAGGGTTTCCAAGCATCCTGAAATTTTGTAATGTAGTTTTCAATTATGAGAAATTAAACAATACCTTAATTTCTTTAAGTGATTCTTTTGAACAGTTTGTTTCAATTTACAATTTCATGTCAATTTAAAACATGTTCCCTTTCTTTATGCATTTATTATAGTAGCTCTATTTTCGCTTTCTCAATCAAATCCTCTGCACACTGTTATATTACTTTTTATTTTATATTACTTGCCTCATTTCAGTAGGACAGATTCAGTGTGTTGATAACGTGAACCGCTGTGACCAGATCACTGAGTTGAACTGGATCAAATTATTCATGAGTCACTTTGATTTGCTGCAAATTTAACACTCAGGAGTTGATCCTGAGGGATTTTTTGACCCTTGGAGATTTTTTGACATGCCCTGACATTTCTGCTCATTTCTGTTACTAATACCATTTTAATGTCTTTTTAATGTCTACCATTTTAATGCTTATGTTGTATTTAGGACAAACATGCAGTCCAGATTATAAACCTGATAAACACATTAATATGGCTGTTTGTTTTGTTCTCTTCACAGGCTATGTGTCTGTAATCTCACTGCTCAGTCTTGTGAAAGTTTGTCATCAGTTTTACAATCCTCAAACTCCTGTCTGAGAGAGATGGACCTGAGTAACAATGACCTGCAGGATTCAGGAGTGAAGCTGCTTTCTGATGGACTGAAGAGTCCAAACTATCAGCTGGAGATCCTGAGGTCTGATTTCAAACACTTTACATTTACATTTACATTTAGTCATTTGGCAGACGCTTTTATCCAAAGCGACTTACAATTGGGGAGTACATAAAGCGATTCATCTTGAAGAGGCAATCAGACAGAGGAAGTGCTCGTAACACCAAGTCTCAGTCATTGTTCAAATAAGTACAAGCTAGCAAGGGAAGGAGAGAAAGATAAAGGGAAAGATTAAGTTTTTTTTTTTTGGATGAAATCAAGTAGTGCCGAAAGAGATGAGTTTTCAGTTGTTGCTTGAAGATTGACAAGGATCCAGCATTCCGGATAGGGGTGGGAAGATTATTCCACCAGCCAGGAATGGTGAACGAGAATGTTCTGGAGAGTGATTTTGAGCCTCTCTGTGATGGTACCACAAGGCGTCGCTCACTAGCAGATCTCAGACTTCTGGAGGGGATGTAGATTCGTAATAGTGAGTGGAAGTAGGAGGGTGCTGAGCCTGTGGTCGTTCTGTATGCAAGCATCAGTGTCTTGAACTTGATGCGAGCTGCAACTGGTAGCCAGTGCAAGGAGATGAAGAGAGGTGGTAACATGGGCTCTTTTTGGCTCGTTGAAGACCAGTCGTGCCGCTGCATTCTGAATCATTTGTAGAGGTTTGATTGTGTTTGATGGAAGTCCAGCCAGAAGAGCATTGCAGTAGTCCAGCCTAGAAACGACAAGGGCCTGGACAAGAAGTTGTGCAGCATGCTCTGTCAGAAAGGGCCTAATCTTTCTGATGTTGTGTAGTGCAAACCTGCAAGATCGAGCAGTCTTTGCAATGTGCTCTTTGAAGGTCAACTGGTCATCAAAGATTACACCAAGACTTCTGACCGAAGTTGATGGGGTAATTATTGATGAGCCTAACTGAATCATGAAGTCATGCTGTAGAGTCGGAGTGGCAGGGAAGACAAGAAGCTCAGTCTTTGCCATGTTGAGCTGTAGTTGATGTTCTTTCATCCATGCCGAGATGTCCGCCAGGCAGCCTGAGATCCGTGCAGCTACCGTTGGATCATCAGGTTGAAAAGAGAGATAGAGCTGCGTGTCATCGGTGTAGCACTGATAGGAGAAGCCATGTGCCTGTATGATGGGACCCAGTGATGTAGTGTATGTGGAGAAGAGGAGGGGTCCAAGAACCGAACCCTGAGGAACTCCAGTGACCAGTTGATGTGCTTTGGATACCTCCCCTCCCCAGGCCACCCTGAAAGACCTGCCGGTGAGATAGGATTCAAACCAGCGAAGTGGAATCCCAGTGATGCCCAGCGATGAGAGGGTGGACAGGAGGATCTGATGATTGACAGTGTCAAAAGCAGCAGAAAGATCCAGCAGAATGAGGACTGATGATTTGGAATCGGCCTTTGCAATTCGCAGGGCTTCAGTGACTGAGAGTAGCGCAGTCTCAGTTGAATGGCCACTCCTGAAACCTGACTGTTTAGCATCCAGTTTGTTGTACTGTAAAAGAAACAATGAGAGCTGGTTGAAGACAACTCGTTCAGGTGTTTTCGCTACGAATGGAAGGAGAGAGACAGGTCTGTAGTTTCCTAAAAGAGAAGTGTTTAATGTAGGTTTTTTGAGCAGTGGGATTACCCGAGCCTGCTTGAACGCTGTGGGGAAGATGCCTGTGAGGAGAGATGTGTTGATAATGTGTGTGAGTGCCGGTAAGAGTGTGGGAGAGATTGCTTGGAGAAGGTGAGAGGGGATTGGGTCAAGAGGACATGTTGTAGGATGGCTGGAGAGGAGAAGTTTGGATACTTCCGGCTCGGTGAGGGGACGGAAGGAGAAAATGGGAGTTTGAGCAGTGGATGTGGTTGGTTGGAGGTCCTGTGTGTGTGGAGGTGAGAACTGGTTACTGATTGTTCTAGTTTTGTCTGTGATAAAAGTGGCAAAGTCGTCAGCTGTTATAGAAGTGGTGGGAGGTGGAGGAGGGGGACAGAGGAGATAATTAAATGTTCTGAAGAGATTACGCATGTCTGAAGCGCTGTTGATCTTGTTGTGGAAATGTGAGGATTTGGCAGTGTGGACTTCAGTAGAAAAAGATGAAAGCAAAGACTGATACCTACTCAGGTCTGACGGATCATTTGATTTGCGCCATTTTCTCTCTGCCGCTCTGAGTTTGGTCCGATGCTCACGAAGAACATCGGATAACCAGGGGTTAGAAGGGGCAGCCCGTGCTGGCCTGGAGGAGAGAGGACAAATGTCGTCTAGACAAGAGGTTAAGGTAGCGCATAAAGTGTCAGTAGCTGCATTCACATCCAGAGATGAGAAATGGGTAGGTGAGGGAACAGAGGAGGATACTACAGAGGAAAGAAGGGAGTGGGAAAGGGAGCGTAGGTTACGTCTGAAAGTAACCGGTAAGGGAGATGGTGGCACCCGGGTAGCAAAATGTAAAGTAAATGTAATGAAGAAATGGTCAGAGATATGTAGTGGTTGTACCAGAATGTTATCTGTAGTACAATTGCGTGTGTAAATTAAATCAAGTTGGTTGCCTGATTTGTGCGTGCTAGTAGTGGTAAGGTGTTTGAGATCAAATGAAGCTAGGAGTGAATGGAAGTCTGTAGCATAAGGCCTGTCTAGATGAGTGTTGAAATCGCCAAAGACTAAGAGTGGAGTGCTATCATCCGTAAAAGAGGACAGCAGCCCGTCCAGCTCCTCTAGAAAGGTGGCTAGAATTTGGCCAGGGGGACGGTAAATTACCACAATCTGCAGTTTTATAGGATCTGTTACAGTAATCGCATGAGATTCAAATGAGTTGTGATGAACGAGACCAGCCTAGGGGAGAGTGGGTTGAGTATTTCCAATTGTTTGAAATGAGCAGGCCAGTGCCCCCACCCAGGCCAACTTGCCTTGGTCTATTTTAAAAAATACATTTTATATCTGGTGTGAGTTATTAAAATCTATTTCTGAAAGAGAAATTGTGAGAGAGAGCAGCCGGGGAGCTGAGTCTTCTGGACGAATCCAGGTCTCAGTCAAGCCCAAGAGCTGAGTGTGATTGTAAGGAAAAAGCAGAAATTAAGTCAGCTTTGTTGACAGCTGACGATCTCCTCTTTGTTTATGTTTGGCGTCTCCAAAGACCCCAGAGAAAGAAAGAGGTGTAGTAGAAGATGTAGAGTAGGGCGCAGGTTCATGATTACGCTGCCGTCTGCTTGTGTTTTTAGAGCGAGGTTGAGATGGCCGCGGGCCGCGAGAACCGGAATGGTTTGGAAACACATGATAGAGGTGGAAGGAAAGAGGATAGGGAAGGAGAGTGTGTGAGGGAAGATAGAGATGGTACTTAAGTGATTGCTCGGTGTTGTTGCGCGGTTAAAGTCGCGCAGGTAAAAGTCGCAGATCTTTACCCTCATAGGTCTTCAGAAGAGGCTGAACGCTTCCGCTGACGCTTCAGCGCAGATATCAATACATACTGTTAGGAAGCCACAAGTCAGCTGTGGCCGCCTTCTAATTAGCACACCCAACAGCCTTGCAGGTCAAGCTCAAATGAAACTACAATTCGCGCTTAAGTGCAGGAAGGCAGCAATGCCAATAGCACTAAGCCGATCGACGGCTATTATTATAACAACAAGTGCAATCAAAAATACAAACTACAACGAAAAAGCAAAGTAGAAATAGGTAGAAAACGAAAATTCCTTCCTAGCAGCAAGCAATAATTTAAACAACAGATCTAGTAACAAAGTATTAAGTAACACACTCACGTGCTGCCGTCTCTTCTGCTGACTAGTCGCTTGTCCCCTACTTTCATTGATTTTTTTTTTCATTAATCATTAAAAATCACATTGCTAAGATTTATTCTGTGTGCAATTACTGTTTTTCTCGTTCAGGCTGTCCATATGTAATCTCACTGCTCAGTCTTGTGAGAGTTTGTCATCAGTTTTACAATCCTCAAAGTCCTGTCTGAGAGAGCTGGACCTGAGTAACAATGACCTGCAGGATTCAGGAGTGAAGCTGCTTTCTGACGGACTGAAGAGAAACTGTAAGCTGGAGATATTGAGGTAAATTGTTTTCCATAAAATGATTAACAACATGCTACCACATTTAGTTTGAAAGTGAAGCATGACATCGTATTCATTAACACAAAAAACTATATGGAAAAAGAGTCCATATTGAAAACTAGTGAATATTAACATTGCTAATAGCAAAATGATCAAAACAGTATTACATTAAGACAAAATTCATATTAGATAATGCTACAAAAATATAACAAATATAAAAACATATGAGGAATAATAGTCAAGTCAAGTTAACATTATTTATACAGTCCTTTTTACAATGCAAATTGTGTCAAAGCAGCTTTATAGTATTAAATGGGGAAATAGTGTGTCGTTCTCCTCTGGCCAGAGGAATCCAGCAGTTCAATTCCAACTGCAGCCAAGTCAGATTGTGCAGAGGACTCATCAGGTTCCCGTGGTCTTGTCCCAATGGCCATCTAGGTAATGAGGTCTTCGGGGTTTGTATTTTAGTCGAGGTCTTCACTGGGGATATGTCTCTGGGGCTCATCGCTGACGATCAGGGCCGCAGACATCATCTCCCGGCGCCGATCCACCATCTGATCCGGACACGGACTGAGAAACAGAATAAGAAAGAAACAACTATTAGCGTAGATGCCAATCTTCTTACGATGTAACGAGTACATCGTGTGTTATGGGAAGTGTTCCCGGTTCCGGTTGATCTAATTAATGCAGCCTAACAATCCTTTAACGGATTTGAATAATAGAAGTGTAGTAGTGTGTTATGTGTACACCAGGTTAAAGAGATGGTCTTTAATCTAGATTTAAACTGACAGAGTGTGTCTGCCTCCCGAACAGTGTTTGGTAGATTGTTCCAGAGTTTGGGAGCTAAATAGAAAAAGGATCTGCTGCCCACAGTTGATTTTGATATTCTAGGTATTATCAAATGGCCAGAGATTTGAGATCGCAGTGGACGTGGAGGACTATAATGCGATAAGAGCTCACTCAATTACTGAGGAGCTAAACCATTCAGGGCTTTATAAGTAATTAGCAAGATTTTAAAATCTATACGATGTTTAATAGGGAGCCAGGCAGTGTTGACAGAACCGGGCTAATGCGGTCATACTTCCTGGTTCTAGTAAGAACTCTAGCTGCTGCATTTTGAACCATCTGTAGTTTGTTTATTAAGCGTGCAGAACAACCACCCAATAAAGCATTACAATAATCTAACCTTGAGCTCATGAACACATGAATTAACATTTCTGCATTTGACTTTGAGAGCATAGGTCTCAATTTAGATATATTTTTAAGATGGAAAAATGTGGTTTTACAAATGCTAGAAACATGTTTTTCAAAGGAAAGATTGCTATCAAATAACACACCTACCCCCGGTTTCACAGACAAGGCTTAAACCTAGTCCCAGACTAAAATGTAAGTCTGAGCTGTTTCAACTGAAAGAAACTTGCATTGATTGATCTTTAAATATATCAGTGCCTTTTTGTCTCAAGATGTACACCAGTAATGTTTTTAATAAGGCATGTTTATAAAAAATACTCAAATGTCCTAATTGAACTATGGCCTAATCCTGGCTTAGTCTAAGCCCTGTCTGTGAAACCGGGCCCTAGGTTCCTAACTGATGATGAAGAATTGGCAGAGCAGCCATCAAGTGTTAGACAGTGTCTAAATATACTGTATTAAACATTTTTAACATTTTCTAATTGTATTTAATATTTTAATTTTCACAAACTTTATATAGTCATTACAACCAGTAATTTAAACTTAAAATATCTTTTTATGTTTGTGCTTTTGGAAATGGACCTTCACCATCCTTAATTAAGCTTCTTATTTTGCATTTTAGGCTCATTTTGAGCACAGATGTCCTTTCTGCAAATGTAATAGTTGCTAGTGTAATTGTTTCGATTACTATTATTTTTATTTGTCCATATTTCTGCGTGCTTTCACCCACGTGGTAGATATGTGTGTGAATTCTGTTGTGACGACGGAACTTAATAGGAATATTTAAAATTTCATGCAAAACAATCCTGCTTCGTTATATAGTACATACACGTAGTATTAGGGTACATTCATTTAACATGAGCAGTTTAACCTTGATCCCGATAACTTTGCCTCTTTTGATATTTGATGATACCTTGATGATGCTTTCCCATGTCACGTCGTAAATTCTTCGTCACTAAAGCAGTGGCACATGACCAAGTAATCAGTGAAGCTCACAGCACCCTCTGCTGGTGAAAATAATCTCTATATGATTGCTCTGGTACTCTGCAGGTCGATCGGGCTTTTCCATGTATTTACCGTTTTTTTTTTTGGATGTGCTGTAGAACAGGGACATTTCCGGGGAGTTAAAGTGGCCCAATTCCACGGGAAAACCATGGACTTGGCAACACTGTTGCTGTGACAAAATAACCAAAACTCACAATGACATTGGCCAAACAATTAAATACAGTAAACAAGTGAAGTAACAATGGCGCTGTTCTTGAAGAAAATGAATGTAAAGTTTTACTGGTAGTAGAGATGCTGCTGCCATAATGAGCCATCAGTCAGTAATGTGTCTGTGAGGCAGGTAAGAAAGAATGTGAGGAGAGTAAAATAATGGGGGTTTTGATTATTTGTATTTTATTTACAACACAGTATAAACAACATATTCATAATGAAGGTCAAAGACACATTATTGAGCACAATGATCTAAACACAGAGACTTGAACAGCAACACACCTTTGTGCCATTCCAAAAAAAACGATCCGTTTCAACTGTAGAAACATGTAAACAGCTTTCCTGTAGCTCAAATGGTAGAGCATGGCGATAGCAACGCCAAGATCATGGGTTCGATTCCCAGGGAAAGCAAGAGCTGATGAAATGTAAAACTGTAACTTGAATGCAATGTAAGTCGCTTTGGATAAAAGCGTCTGCTAAATGCATAAATGTAAATGTAAATGCAAACCCTACCTGATTTTTCCAGTGTTTACTGCTTTTTTCATGCATTCAAAAAAAACAAAAAAAAAAACAGCCCCATCATCAGTGGTCATGGAGCTTATTTTACCATATTAATGTAGAACATCAGCCCAGGGTAGTTGAACATCTGATGTTGGTACAGCGCTCTCAGAGAAAAACAGTTTGAAAAGAGTCATGAGAAAATCTGCAGAACTCACCTGTGCTGCAGGTATCTGATCACTAATAAATAAATAAACCAGTGAACAGGGGCAGACTGTCCATCTGGACGTTCTGGAGAAGTCAGACGGCCGTCGGCCTGGCTGGTTCATCATCAAAGAAAAAGTATCAAATTAAGTGAAGTCAAAAGTCAAAGTCTGCTTTATTGTCAATTCTGCCACATGTACCGTACATACATACAGAGAATTGAAATTGCGTTACTCTCTTACTCCCTGGTGCATACAGATAACACTAAACACTAACAGTAGAATGCAAAAATACAGATAAGTACAAATCAAATATATATATATGTATATACACACCCATACATACACACATACATACACAAATGCAACTATTACAAATAAGGACATGTAGAAAAAATAAAAATAATAATAATAAAAAATAGATAAAGTGGCATAAGGCACATGGTAGATAGAGTGCAAACGCAGTGAATTAACCAAACAGCGCAGAATATGAATGGTGTAGTGCAAAGAGCTTATTAAGTCTATTCTATTAAAGTGACAAAAAGAGAGCAGTCTTTATTCAGACTGTCAGAAGAGGTAGTTGAATGAGGTCAGTCCAATGCTGTACAAAGTGACTGGTGCTGATCACAGTGTGTGTGTGTGTGTGTGTGAGTGGTAGTGGTGGTGGTGCGTGGTGCAAGAGAGGGGAGGGGGGGCAAGGACGGGAGGGAGTTCAGCTTCCTGACAGCCTGATGGATGAAGCTGTCCTTCAGTCTGTTGGTCCTGGCCTGGAGACTCCGCAGTCTCCTCCCTGATGGTAGCAGACTGAAGAAGCTGTGTGTCGGGTGGGTGGGATCACCTGCAATGCTGAGGGCTTTGCGGGTGAGACGGGTGCTGTAGATGTCCTGGAGGGAGGGGAGAGAGACACCAACGATCTTCTCAGCTGCTCTCACTATCCGTTGAAGGGACTTGCAGCAGGACGCGTTGCAGGCGCCATACCACACAGTGATGCAGCTAGTCAGAATGCTCTCGATGGTGCCTCTGTAGAAGGTGCACATGATGGGGGCCGGGGCTCTGGCTCTTCTGAGTTTGCGGAGGAAGTAGAGACGCTGTTGTGCTTTCTTGGCCAGTGCTGCAGTGTTGTTGGTCCAGGAGAGGTCCACTGTGATGTGCACACCCAGGAACTTGGTGCTGCTCACTCTCTCCACGGTCACACCATTGATGGTCAGAGGAGCATCAGGAAGTTGATGGCCGACAAAAGGGAGCGCTAATGCAATCTATTTTTGCTTATAATAAACTGAAACTGATGTGAAAGAGAGAGGGCTCGTGATGGCAAGCCTAAAACATGAAGATAAAGGCGGTTGGGAGAAGCTAAAAGGAAAAACAGTCAACAGTTCCATCAGGTTACCTTTGCCCGTCTCTCTCACTATACACAGCATGTAGCCTATAGCACTGTAGTAAAATCCCAGGACAACCCTAGTCCGAGCGTCCACTGCTATTTATCACTCCGCATTGTCTGGCATGAATACATGAATATACCATTCATTCATAGAGACAGCAGCGATTCTACAACGGGTTACACTTGAGAGATATTGAGTTAGAAAATAGAGTAAATGAAGTAGCCTATAAAGTGATTGCTCCGATTAACACACACAAACACGCGCACACACACACAGATATATGAATACTCAAGTTGAAGAATTCTGTAGTTTCAGGTTTCTAGATTTTATGTTTATTATCATGTCATATATATTTTTGCTTTCTGCTCTTTTTATGTAGATTTCAAGTATTTAAGTTCATATAATAATACATTTATTTCAATCCCCTGCTGAAAAACAACAACAACAATAGGAACCATCAATAGAATTTGTAATGGTTTTACTGGTTATAATGGAAATTGTAATGAACCCTATTGGTCTCTGCTAATAATTGGTTGCCTATTATTGTTGTTAAATTATTGTTAAAACCACTAAATCCTAATGGAACATGTCCCAAAACACACTACAGGAAACCATTATTTAATGGTTTTAATGATTAAAAGTTGATGGTTTGTAATGTTTGTAATGGCATTTGTAGTGGAAACCATTAGAATTTCTGTGATGGTTTCTATTGTTTTTTTCAGCAGGGTCACCATGGGTTTTGTGATGTTATTTGCCATAAATGCTATACATTGATTGCTGTAATATTGTGAGATAGTAGCGGCTGTAGTTGTGGTGGGCCTATTTGGAAGAAAATCCAGGGCCGTTTTTTACTCCCAGTCCGTCCCTGCAAGTGAGAGCATGTTGATATCAGGAGTAACTATATTACTAAATTAGCAATCGCTAATATCGCCCATTCATAACAAAAATACATGATTTTGTAGTCATAGACACACACAGGCTTTGTTTATATTATACAGTACAAAAATTAAATTTCATGTCTGAGAAACTAAATTATTATAGTAGAGAACATTATAAACATCTAAGTTTGAGCAGTATTTCACAGTAAACACTGGTCTAAACATTCATAGACTAACATGCATCATGTTACAGTGTAAACACTCATGCCTCAAAATCCAAAAACATTAAACCAGATCAGGCTGGATTTATTTATGGAAGATGTGCAATAAATAATATAAGAGCAGCTTTAAATTTACAGCAGATTGAAAAAGACAGTTAAACACCCTCACTAGCGGAATTAATAAAAGGCAACACCAGAATACAGGGGATAAAGGATAAAGGAGGAAAGTGTCATAAGATATCATTATACGCAGATGACGTATTATTATTAATTGAAAACCCTCTTACATCTCCCTCGGCCCTCTTAGAATGCCTTGGAGACTATGGATTAGTTTCTGGATACAAAGTAAATGCTAATAAATCTGAGGCAATGATGATATCAGGACATTGGCCCACTCAGTTAGACAATGAGATATCTTTTCGATTGTCTAGTCAGGGTTTTAGATACTTGGTAATCATCCTTACACCCATGGCATCACGTTTATACATGGCTAACTACAAAGCTTTTTGAGATTATAAAAAAATATATATGTAAGGCTCACGCGATTGGCCCAAATAAGGTATCTAATGGTGGCTGAAGGTATCTTGCCTGTTCGGTCTTTTCGGTGCACAAAGTTATTAAATTTAAGTTAAATTCTAATCTGATCTCAAATTTAGATTGAAATACAAATTGGTCGTTTGTTTGTTATGACATTTGATTAATCTAGTTAACTCTTCAAATCACAAATCAAATCACTTTTTATTGTCACATCATCACAGCACATGTGCCTTGAGTGAAATTCTTGAGAGCGTGCTCCATACAGTGCAGAAACAATTAACATATAGACAGTACCATTACTTACAGACTTATACAGATGACAATGTGCAATATACACATACATATACTCAGTACACACAGTGTACTGTTAGACATACTTACAGTTATCAATACACATTATAAACCGTATGTACACTTTACTTTATATTAACTCGTTCATTAGGAATCTATTATAACCAACACATGCTTCGAGCAAATGATAATTATAAATCTGTTTTTAGGGAGGGTTAGAGACATCAACATATGTTTAAACCAAAGAGTAAAAGACAGCAACCTAAGCACCTTTTGTGACTTTATATACACACCAACAAAACCACATTCAAACAGTATTGATAAACAAACAACACAAAAAGAGATATGGTTATGTATGCGAGATGAAGTTCCAGCAATTCACAAATCAGTCTTTATAAAGTTCTCTGTTGTAGAAAGTTAATGTGATTGTGTGGTCAGATGCAAAGCTTATCTGTCTCGAAGGAGTCAAATGATGATGATGTTTGTTGGAGAGGTTATCCAATGAAGTAGATGACCATGATTAAACATATAGACTACCAATTGAAAGGTGACCATTGTAGCAATCAAAAGGTCCAATGAAGCAACATCCAAACATGGACCACAATGTTGGCGTAAATATGCATTAAGCATATATATAGAAAAGACCTCTTTCAAAAACACAAAATGCCTCCAGTGGTTTATCTGCATTAAATCTAACATATTCAAGAAGCACAACAATCATCTTTTACAAATAAATAAACAAACATCTTACTTACAGTTGAGCATGAAACATAATGTTTCCCAACCAGGACTTTAGTTTATTTGACCAAGGAGATCAGACATGCTTCCATAGCGGTAGCTATGCTCCCTTACTCTACTGCTCGATTGCTTCTTTATCTAAGCACAGAGGTTGTCCACTACCCCTAGTGGTGAGGAGTGTATTAGCAGCTTGAATATTTGTTTTCAATAATACTTACTTCATTTCAAAGTAGACACTTCAAGCATTCCATAGATATATTCCTCATGTCTGTATGTCAAGTATTCGCTGAGTTTCAGTTCATTTTATTGACGCATTTCAGAATGATATTCGCAGAGACTGAGATGGCTGAAAGCACACCATGTATATTTTATTTATTTCACAAAAGCACACTGTTTTGTTGATATTGTGAGTGTACACAAATAAAAGTACGCCCTTTACAGATTCAAACGATGTATTGTACTTATATAACAGAGCATTTTAAGTTCTATTCGCTGTCATCAGGAAAAAAATGCATGACGGCGCCATTGTCAACCCCAAGAGGATAACCCTGTGTGTCTAGTGACAATGTAGAAATACTTTGTGCCTGTTTTAAGTACATTTGTACTGTAACTGTTTCTGATTACTTTACTTTTATGACTGAAACTACAGAAAATAACAGCACAAATGACTGCGTGTTAGTGATGTCTGACAGCCAAACTAATGTGTACTGTTGCTGTTTGTGTCTGTAGGTTGTCCGGCTGTATGGTGGAGGCTGTGTTTATTTGTCTTCAGCTCTACAGTTCAAACACCTGGACAAACTGAAAGAGCTGTATGTGAGCAGCAAGTTTTTAGGTTTTCACCCAGGAGTATTGGTCAAGCTGCTCTCTGAAAAACTCAAGAACCCAAACTACAGACTGGACAAAGGGGTTTCTGTATGTTAAAGAGCAAGTTTTTAGGTTTTAGATTGGCCACACCACCACAAACACCAAGAGCAGTATTAACTGCAAAATAAATAGACAGAAGCAACCATATAAACTCTTATTTTAGGGGTTTCTTTATTTAAAGAGCATTACTCTTGCCACACCACCACAAACACCAAGAGCAGTATTAACTGAAACATTTAAATAAGAGCAACCATATAAACTCAAACACTACAATCAATGTACTTCCTACCATTTGGTTAAATGACAACACACAATCAACAACAATGACAGCTGAGTGTGATGGTAAATATATATTATTTATAAACTTTCTGGAGTATATACATCGTAGAAGTAAATAGCCAAATATAGAAAAGGCATTCACACCCATGCGTTCACAAATATATGTCCAAAAATAAATTTTAAACCAATATAACTCCATGTTACAATTTAAAAGCGATAGTTTTCTCAAGAATGACACTTTTCATAATATACACAGTTTTATTTTGTACTGTTTGAATGTGAGTTTTATCTTCAGTGCAACACAAAAGGAGATTTAAGGCAGAACATTAAGAGACTAACAGCCTCAGTCACTATTTACTATCAATGCATCTTCTTTTCTATAAAATAAATGAATTGTGACTGAGACAGAATACTCTCCTCTTTCTATATGCTTTCTGGCATAAACAACAAAAATATCTTTGGCCAGCTGTTTAACAGTTAGTTCAGTCAGAAGACAAAAAAAAAAAAAATCTAAACAACGACCAAAAGTTTTCTATAATATTTAAATACATAACTAAATGCAAAACCTAATAAAATGAATGATGGCATCCAGTGGTTCCACCAGCAGTTCTCATCTCTGGCCCTTGAGATCCACTTTCCTGAAAAGTTTATTACATTTTATTTTATTTTATTTATTTATTTCCATCAGATAGCATTAATCTGCCTCGGTGTATTTTAAATGCCTTACAGCTTACATGCTGCATCAGAGATGGGAAGTAACGAAGTACAAATACGTCATTACTGTACTTAAGTACATTTTTCTGGTATCAGTACTTTACTTCACTATTTATTTTTCTGACTACTTTTTACTTTTACTCCTTACATTTTTACACAAATATCTGTACTTTCTACTTCTTACATTTTCAAACCAGGCTCGTTACTTTAGTTTTGGTGGGTCACCATTCGATAACAAATCTATAATACATCACGAATCGGTTAGTCTTGACTGGGAACGTGATTCGGTTCGCGCGCTCCGCGTCTCCGCCAAAAGATTTCTACCAGAGTAATCAATGCAAGAGACTTGAGAATGGAGTGGATCAGAGAGGCAAAACTACTGACCTGTTCATGACTTCAAGTGCAGGTCAGTTTCATCTGTAAATAGGCTGTAGTTTTGTGTTTGTTTACTTAGTTAAGAATTAAACAGCTAGCAACTCTTAGCAGTAGCAGCCAGATGATTAATAATAATCTACTGTAAACTAAACTAAATTACTAAATCACTCAAAATACTGTATGATAAAGGACATTATTATTATCTACTGTAAAGTTACAGTAGTAATTAGCATACAAATGTTATAAAACATCGTTTTATAATATGTTTAGAGGCAGCTCGGGCAGATAACAACACAACCCTTACGAAAATTCAAACCAAAAACCATGGTTATAGTTAAACCATTAACCACAAATTAACCATGGTTTTGCTACACTAACTATGTCTAACCATGAAATGTGTAGTACAACTATGGTTGTAAATTAAAACAGATTGTAATCAATCTGCCAAAAAAAACAAAAACAAAAAAAGAACATGGTTACTACTTTTACTGTAATAAACCATGGTTACTTTGGTAAGAGAAAAATATGACTCATGGTAATGCAATAACATGTAGGCCTACAGTATTAGGATTTTTCTTTAAATATATTGTCATGATGTAATTATTATTGTACTAAATTTGACATTTAGGCAATTTAAATATAGTTTCGCTAAATATATAGTATTTAAGTCATTATAAAATAGAACAACAACACATGGTCATAATGTCATACTTTAAATTGAACTAAAAAAGGTATTTTATTGCAAACAGAATACAATGAGGTGGTTGTTTTGAAACAAGGTGGAGACAGTTCTGTTCATAACGGTAGATGGCTGATTGAAAAATTGACCGGTACAAGAAAATTAATAAAAAAAATTAAACACAAAGTGAGATGTAGAGAGATATCATGGAAAATGAAGAGACTGAAAAGGAAAATGGAAGTGAAGGTGCAGTTCAAGAGAGAACCTTTAATTATTTTGCATGGCCCCAGCCTAAGGTTTTAAACCTTTTTTTAAATGTGATGGCCATGCAAAAAAAAGGGTTATCCTGTGGTTTTTAGAATGTGTTGTGGGTGTATGGGATGCCTGGATGAGTGTGAGATTTCCTTGCCTGAAATTTTGTCTCAGTCCTGCCCTGTTCTACATGGTGGTTGTTCAGTCATGATGCATTCATTAGCTAACAAAATATTAAATGCAAGTTATTTTGTATTAATGTGTCAATATGACGTGAGGTCCAGTTACCAGTGTGACACTAAAACAGGTAGTAGTAATGGGTACTTTTTACTTAAGTAAATGTCATAGCCAATACTTCTTTACTTTAACCAAAGTATTTTTAAACATGAGTATCTGTACTTCCACTTGAGTGAAGGATGTGTGTACTTTTGCCATCTCTGTGCTGCATTAATTGAAAAATAGCATAAAATGTGTGTAGGTCACAATAACTACTTTTTGTTGGGCGAGAAATATTTGCAATAAACAGTATTATTTACATTTAAAGATTTTTTTTTTTGCCACTGACGGTATAATGTTAATATTTCATTATCTACTATCATTGTTATAAATAAATATATAATAAAATAAATAATGTGATGTATTGTCAAGTATAGTGACCCATACTCGAAAATTTAACCCATCCAAGTGCACACACACAGCAGTGAGTAGTGAACACACACACAGTGAACACACCAGTGTTATTTCGTTGACGAATAATTTGTGTCATATTTGTTGTCAACGACATTTTTTTCACCGACGACAACGAGACGATGATGAACGAAAACTCTTTTTGAATGACAAAAACTATGATGAAAATCTATTGACATATTCGTCAACGAATAAAAACGAGACGAAAATGTTAGGGAGGGACGATTTGGAAAGAGATTCATTCAGAACATAGTTGTGTGTAGTTAGGAGGTTAGATGCATACATATGAACCGGCAGGACATAAGCTATAATACACTTGCTGCACGTCTCATAAAACGTTCAAAAATATCAATATGTGGGAGTAAGAGAAGAGCAGACATATGGATTAATCTGACGACGTGAGAGAGAACTCGATTCGGTCCACAGAAAGCGCGTCTCACAGCGCGCGAGTACTCTCTTGCATCGCGTGAGAATTACACATGAAATGATGCCGTTTTGATCAAGCAACAGAAGAGCATTCACATAAACAGTCGATTACTTGAAAGAATGAAGAATATGGTCTTAAGTGATAATTATCCTATATAACGTAAACAGTAGGATACCATAAAAATGAGAACGTGCATCAGTACATTGTTAATTTAAAATTAACCATCCATTGCAGCTGTGCGTTCGGTTTTGGAAAAAGGGCCTTTACTATCCATCATAGTAGTCTAATTAAGTTGCTATTGAATTTTTTTTTATTTCTCTGTCATTGATGTTAATCAAGCAACAGAAGAAAGACAGAAAAATATTTACCAAATTAAAATCACTCACTGCTCTTGACTGAAAAACTTTAGTAGCCCTAAAGGAAAAAAAAAAAAAACAATAATAAAAAAAAAATAACTTAATTTCATTTCAATTTATTTATAGAAATGAAGATCATGTCTGCTTGAAAGAATGAAGAATGCTAATCAACTGATGCCCAAATGTCAATATTCACATTATAATGGCCTTTTATATAGACTGCATTCACACTGATATCTGTGAACAGTCAGTAATTACATCTGATTATCAGCCATAGAGATGTTAATCATACGATACCATAAAAATACAGGCACATTTCCACAAAACACGCAAACATATATGAAAACTATTGAAGAAGAAAAAAAAGAAAGTTATTTGTGCTAAAAAGATGCTAAGTTAGCCCCATCAGATGACAGGTGCGTCACAGCGTGCGTCACGCGCCGTCGCGAGGGAGCGCCAGAATTCAAATAAACAATCTTCCGTGTATCTTTGACTTTTTTTTTTTTGGATGATTTCATTCTGTTTGGGACATTGTCTGCTACAAAATCGTGCTGTTTTTTTACCACCAAGACGCTGTTTTTGAGCGTAATTTGTTCCATAACGGACACCAATAACTCTCCCTGAAGAATGAGACGTAAACAAAGGATTAACGATCTAAATTACAGCGTTGTTGTTTCTTTGACTAAAAGTGCTCGATGGAATGTTGTTCCGTGGACCCTTATCTTTCAAATGAAACCGGGATTTACAGCAGTGGATACGTTTGAGAGTCGTTATCAGGATGAATATGGTATGTACTGCGGGGTTTTTTATATTTATGTTTTGATGTGTACTGCTTACACAAATTTAGCAAATAATTCCGTATAAGCTTTCTATCGAAAAACAGCGATCTGTTTTAAATACTAAATTCTGAATATAGAAATATGTTGATGCTAAGGCTTAACCTTCAAAATGATATATAGTTTGTCAAGATTCATTTTGTGCCTGTTTTACTTTTAGATCTGTTTGAAAACAATGACGTGGCAAACAAAGGCTTTCATGCGCCCGCATCCTGGTGCATGTTAACAGGTTAAATTCTACAAAATGAATCAAAATTTCATAAATAAATAGATGTAAATGAAAACAGACAATATTTTTCTCTGAATACTTAATTAATGTGAATGAATGACTGGCTATTGTTATCCATGAAATGATCTAAACAAATCTTAGCACTGCACAGAAGCTGCATGAAGTGACTGTTTTTTATGAATGGTGGCATTTATACATTTAGACTGTATTTATAATTGCATAAATAACGTTATGAGATTAATGTTTTAAAACTAAATTCTGAATATAGAAATATGTTGGAAAATAATGTAATATGCCACTTTTAGATGGGAAACTTAAAACGGCCAGCAGGTGGCAGAAGTTCGTGATTGAATCACTGAGTCATCAAACGATTCTTTCAAAACGGCTGAATCCTTCAGAAGCGAATCAAATGACTGTTTTTATGAATGGTTTAGTGAATCAGTGATTCAGAGACAACGCGGACTCGGATTCGAACACAGAAACGAAACAAAAAGTTCAGCACTCTTGCTCGTGTCATATTGCCGAACTGTCAGGACTTTCTTGCATTTTTTGCTGCAATTTGAAATTTCCAAGTTAGCAGCATGTATATTAAAACATAACATATAAATGAATAAATAAATATATATATATATATATATATAATAATGATAAGAACCAAGTGCAAAGCCGCTATGTTGATGAATGGAATTGCGCGTGATCGCAAAGATGCTTCCAGAAACGAACTAGTTCACCTGTTCTAGAAGTGGTCAAATGAATAAAACTGCGAAAGACTTTCTTGCAAGATATTATGATGTTGAATAAGTGGCAATGCTTCAATCTGCTGTTTTTTAAAATGACAATGTTTCTGCTGGCACGGTCATCAGACCCTTTCTTTGATAAACTGCAGTGAACAACGATGCGAGAGCAATCATTGCAAACTGAACTGAAGCGTCGGGAAACACTCAATACAATATAAAGTGTATACACAGACTAAACTACACAGAGCACAGCAGAAAGAATTTGGCAATCAACTTGTATGTTTCTGCTGGCATGCATGTTCAATGTTTGAACGTTTAAAACAGTGTTGCTGCCGTGCATACTCATATCTTACGGTACTACCTTTGGACGATACTACCGTTTAAAAAATGCGATGGCACCGCGGGTATTTTTAAGCTTTAGTATCGCGATACTATATAATGAGTTTGGAAATTTTTGAGAAACCGTAGTACCGGTGTATCGTGCAACCCTACCATGTTCTTGTTCTTTATGAGAAGTGGTTTTATTTAATTTTAGCCGACATAAAGGCATGTTGTGTGTCACTGCAGTTAAATCGATGTCTATCATGATAAAACCTTAATATCTAAAACCTATATAATGAGTTTGGAAATTTTAGAGAAATGCTTAATAAATGCACTTAACTAAACCCATTAGATTTTGCCGACTAAATTTACTGTAGATTTAGTCGACTAAAATGTTATGATATTTAGTCGACTAAAACTATACTAAAACTAAAAACAATTCAAATGACTAAAATAGACTAAAACTAAATGGTATTTTAGTCAAAAACTAAATGACTAAAACTAAATCAAAATTTGCTGTCAAAATTAACACTGGAACACACACCCGGAGCAGTGGGCAGCCAATGTTGCGGCGCCCGGGGAGCAGTTGGGGGTTTGGTGTCTTGCTCAAGGGTCTCACCTCAGTCGTGGTATTGAGGGTGGAAGAGAGCGCTGGTTATTCACTCCCCCCACCGACAATATCTGCCGGACCCGAGACTCGAACCTGCGACCTTCAGGTTACAAGTCCGACTCTCTAACCATTAGGCCACGACTGCCCCCTCTTATTTCTAAGAGTGGAGTTAGATACAAAAGAAGTCCCACTGTGAAAGTAATGCAATTATTAACCTGGAATATACTGTTGTTTCACACTCACGTTTTTAACAGTGCACCATTCACCTAAGCTTCATCCCTTTGGCCACCCTGCTCACAACTGCTATTCCTTTCTCCTTTTTCTTGACAAGAACTGAGTTTATTTAGACACAGAACCATCTATTTATGTCCACAAAACAGACTTTTCAGGAGTAAAAGAAGACCTGCAATCGGGCACCACAAAAGGCACACTACTGACCCGTCATCGCTTTAGCTGTTCATTTCATGGTCTGGTTTTATTTGGTTTAATTCTTTAGACCAGACCAGTCTCTGTGAAACCAAACAAACCAGTGGGAAAATCCTGACAGATCTAGCAGATTCTTGTTATTTCTGTGGATTTAGCATCCGTGAGAGACAGAGTCTTAAAGTGTGTGAAGCTGCAACCCTGATGCAGTGCTATTCTACATGTTTACATGTTGCTAACACTATAATATTGCTAGTATGTTTAAAGCATGGTTTCATGTTGTTTTATCTTGATTATATTGTTTTCAAAATCATTGGAAGCCAAGATCATAATGAAAATATAATAATATGACTCATGTGTGTTTTATAGTGTGGATCATGGAGGAGAATCAGAATACAGCAGGACTACACAAATGTATGTACACAATCTCTCTCTCACACACACACACACACTCTCACTTTTCACACACACACACATAGGGCTTGCGATTAATCGAAATCATCATAAAATCACGATTTGAGCGTGCACGATTTCTAAATGCTTTAGCACGATTCTTCCCGCGCCCCCGACCTCCCGCAGTATGCATCCGATTCAACAGAATGCAGTCTAAATGGAGCTGAGAACAGAACAGACCGGGTGAAACCAGGTTCAACATTCTCCGTCTGTGGTGCGTATGCGGTGTGTATTTTTTCACCATGTTAAGTGGGTTCACACACTGCAACGGTTGCATCCGGCAGAGCCTCCAGGAGCAGTGCGTCTGCAACATCTGCAGCGATCGTTTCCGCAGTCTATTCTTGCTTTGCTGCACGCGCTCTTGTTGACAACGCATTGTTTGCGGTAAAAATAAACATGATTCACACGGAAATGTGAGTACACCATAAATTCATATAATAAAGTTAGTCGTCAACACATCTTTTTGGCGATTTTAAACAAGCAAAAGCACTTTTAGATAAACAGCAATAGTCTTGGCAAATGATTGTAAAGAGTGTGTACAGCAATACACAATAAAGCTATATAAATGCAACCCTGACTCGTTTGAGTTCATATTTATTGAGTTTAAATGTGAATGCTATAAAAGATTGTATTATTCTTTGATAAAAGAGAATCACATGCTGAAAAAGCATTTGCAGTAACAACATTTGATTTGAAATCAAAATAATGGATAAATGTTGTGTTTGTGGTAAACCGCCGCAACAGGATGGACTGCAAACGCATCCTGTGCGAAAGCAAAATAGTCCGTGCTGCTTCTTCACCGCATACACTACTGTATACGCAGTACGCACTGCAGACGGAGTATGAACCTGGCGCAACAAATCATTTCAACACCCGAGGCAGGTACAAAGAGCTTATGACATGCATGGCAAAAAAAAAAAAAACCCTGGACACAGGATTTTTTTTTTTTTTTTTTTTATGTCTGTTTAGAGACGTTACAGCTTTTTGATAAAGCTCTATTGTTTTCTTTTGGAAAACTGTCATTTCTTTTTTTTTTTTTTTTTTTTTTTTTTTCCTGTTTGAACGCATTTATTCATAAATACAAAGCACTGTCATGTAATTTTGAGTAACAATAAAGCATAACAATCTGGAATGCAGTCTGTCATATAATATGTATATGACATTTTATTGCCAGCATGATAAATGACTAAATGGCAGTTAATACATTTGAAATTATGTTGGCAACCAAACAGTTGTGTGCCATTGACTTCATGGTATGGAAAAAAATACTAGGAAGTCAATGGCCACTGTCATTGCCTGGTTACCAAATTCTTCAAGATATTGTTCAGATAAACCATATCTTAAAGATTCAATTCATTAAAATACTGTACATTTCAAATTCACACTGAATGCATTTATGACTGTAAAGCATGTCTGTGTGTCAAAATCGTGATTAAAATCGAAATCGCAAAATTTGATCAAAGAAATCGCGATTTCTTTTTTTGTCCATATCGCACAGCCCTAACACACACTCACTCTCACTCTCTCTCACACACACACATACACTCTCACACACACACAACCTTGCTTATTCTACTTTGTGGGGTCCTAATGTCCCTACAAAGATAGTAAAAACAGAAATATAGTACTTTGTGGGGTCCTTTAGTTGGACACCACAAAGGCAACATCTTAAAAATGATAATAAAGAATGTTTTATAGAATGTTAAAATGGTAGGTATAGGTTTTGTGTAGGTTTGGACAATAGTATATTTAGTCATCTTATAGTCTTGTATTTTTATGTATAGTCCTTACATATAGTTTTATAATCCTTATATTTAAGGACTTCATATTTTCATCAACTGTAAATGTGTTCATCTCTGCCAAATCAAGTTCTCCAGCAGTCTTCTGATCATGCAACAGCAACTCCAGCTCCCTAAGACAGATATATATATATATAACTACTGTAATACAACTGCACTGTAAACAGGTGCGGAGCCAGGGGGGCCGTGGCCACCATTGACCTAAGCTTGGCCACCCCACTCAAAACTGCCATTTTTGTCCCTTTTTTTCTTGACAAGAAATACATTTATTAAGACGCGTAACCGGCATATCTCTTTATGACCACATCAAACGGGAGACTTTTCAGATGTTGCACTTCAGCTTCGCCTCAGCGCCAGGCGCAGGTCAGACGAGCTTCAGTAGAACAACTGTGAACTGCGGTCTGATGAGATGCTGTTAGGCTATATATCAGCAAAACAAACTTTCCTGTCAGCGTCACTGTGCTCGCGGCGCACACTCTTCAACTTTACGCGAATATAAGGCGCACGCTCTATATCCTCATCATAAATAATGCGCGCAAGAAACTATGAGCATACAAAGTTCTGTCGTCAGTTAAGTCATGAAACTATCAAAAAAGGCAATTAGTGCATTCATGTACGTATAGCATCACATTAAAGAACGTCTCTCAAATGCACGTAGCCTACTAAAATATTGTGCAATTCGAGATCACAATATAAGGCGCAAGCTGATGTTTTTTGTTTTGTATGCACAAGTAAATATGAACACAGTGCACTTATGCTAGAAAATATGCGCTGTTTTTATTTTTTAATTTGTAAAGTACAAACGAAAATGAAACCATTTAAATGCATAAAATAACTAATTTTACTGGCATTTATGCCGGTTGACTTCCGGCCTTTTTTTTTTCTTTTATTAACCAATTCTTATCACTATCTGCATGTCTCATCAATGAGTATGCAATGATGGAGAACAAGCTTTTAGGGGTTTAGAGAACCAGAATCAAGCTGACTGAGAAATAAAGCTATAGTGATCCCTAGGGCTGTTACGGTATGGGATTTTTTCTTACTGCGGTGAAGCAGCAACAAATATCGCGGTTTGGCGGTTAATCGCACGAACCCCCAAATCACCCCTCCCCCTCCCCCTCCCGCCGGAAATCTCTAATGACTTTTGATCAAGAATGCATGCAGCTTTGGCTTGTTGCCATAGACGTTGTTGGCGGTGATACAGGTGTTAAGTCACAACACCGGTTACGTCACTTGCCCACTGTGATGTCCCCCACCCATCGTTTTTTTTTATATAGTAATACAAATCATTTAGAGGACACTACAATTAAAACTGAACGCGGCTGCTCAATGCAGCGCACTGAAGGACAGTTGCGCATCACAGATCAGATTTATTTTATCACGTGAGGAGAGTGAGTCCAGCTGACTGACAAGATGAGTGAGGTGAGACAGACGAGACGAGTGAGGTGAGACAGACGAGACGAGTGAGGTGAGACAGACAAGATGAGTGAGGTGAGACAGACGAGACGAGTGAGGTGAGACAGACGAGACGAGTGAGGTGAGACAGACAAGATGAGTGAGGTGAGACAGACGAGACGAGTGAGGTGAGACAGACGAGACGAGTGAGGTGAGACAGACAAGACGATGGCACAAGAGTTTCAAAACGAAATAAAAGCGCCTGTTTTAAAAATATTTTGGATTTTGAAAAGCCTGTTGACTTCTGCCATTAATTTAAGTGATAATGGAAGATTTTTTAAACATTCGTTTTTCATTTATTTGGTTCCACAGTATTTGTATTTTTCCAATTTACTCAATTTGTATTTTGTATTTACTCAAACGAACTAAAAGCAAACAACTGCTTGACGCCGAATTGCGCTAATTTGATAGTTAAAGTAAAACGCGCACGGCGCTTACAGGCTATTTAAAACGTAAGGAAGGAAATCGTGGAAAAGAGGGAAAACTCAAACGACCCCCCACCAAGGTGATACCGGTGTTGTCACACTTCGATTAACCGGTGGGAAAATTTCCTCACAACCCTAATGCAGCTTGTAAATGAACGTGGAAATTAATAATAATAAAGTAGTCTTCTTTATTATTAAAACAGCAAATGATATAAACAATAATAACAAAATCATATTTATTTCTATAACTTAGTTTTTTTTCGATATCCTTTGAGTTTAATAGGAATTATGGATCAGTCTTTTTAATCGTTTGTAACCCATTCTTTGAACACTAAATTATTAAAATAATAACAACATGAGCAAGCTGCAGAAACAACAAGCCGAGCTCAACATGCCCCATGCTTAGTTCTGGTGAGTTGTGCTAAACTTCGATACCTATTTCTTTAGACATTGTTTTTCGGGTAACAGTCCGTGGATATAAACTCACTCGTCCAAACGCAACTTGTTGAATAAATTTGTTGAAATGCATCGTTTGTAACAGCAAATTAGGATGTCATTAATATTATTTAATTAGGCTACATTTATAATAACAACCTTTCTAAAGTACAACATAAAAGAGGCTTTTTTCTGATTTGGGTTTTTCAAAGTGCAACATAAAAAGGGACCATCAGACTAGCCTGTCTGTACAAATGTTCTGCTGTTGTACAACTACTGGGCCGCTTAAGTGAAACTGTTTTTTTAGTCCCGCTCCCGCGAGCTTATATTCAGCATTCGCACCCGCCCGCTCCTGCTATATATTCACTCTTTGTTCACCCGCTGTCTGCTTAGAATCATTTTCTTCCTAACCTGACCGCCTAAATATAGGCTATATCTCGTTTCCAGAATCTCACATTTAAATTTCCACTACTGAAAGAGAGAGAGATAACAAATAAAAATGTCTGCACTAAAATTATTTTATTGTAGGCTATTTATTTTATTCGTCTTGTCCAGAATCAAATTAGTTTTACATCTTGCTGTCAACACAATAGGAAAAAGTGTCGCAGAGAAAATAAATAAATAAATAAATAATGTAGACCTATAGGTTGTACAAAAATTGTAGCCTATTTGTTATTTTTATTCGTCTTGTCAAAATACAAAATTCGTTTAACATTTTGCTGTCAACACAGTAGGAAAAGTGTCGCAGAGAACAAAAACCCGACATCTGTCATTTAAATTTATAAGCAAAATATGAACAAAATCGTTGGCTTGTAGACATTGCGAAATGAAATAACTGAGCAATTTAACATCCCTGAGAAGAATGTCCCGGGTCAGACTTGGGTTTCTCAGCAGTAAACTGACCATCTTCCAGTCCAAGATGAACGTTCTTCAGGGACAGCGCATCCACACTTTGCTTTGCCATCCTTATTCTGCTCTGTCACTCATCACAACCTGTCGGTTCTGTCTGAGGGCCGTTATGCACATGCTGTGCGCACAGACCCCGCAATAAAATACATGACACAGAAAGCACTGGTCCGTGCATGCAGCGCGTGAGCGATAAGAGTGAGTAAAGCACAAATATGCTGTTCTGAAAGGACGTCGGGAACGGGATATTGTTAGACCGCCAACTCCCGTTCAAATTACACCAGAGTTACCTACTGCTACCGTGTTTTATTCGCAAGAAATCTGGTCGGGTCCCGCGGAATGCAGACAGCTTCCTCCTGCAAATACCTTGCAAAAAAAGTGCGGTGATGACGGTGATGACCTTAACACCGCGGTCGGCATCTCATTACCGCGGTGATGCGGTTATCGTCACAGCCCTAGTGATCCCCTTTATTAAAATATCTGGAGGTGAGGAATAATACACAAGTTGTCATGCTCACTCAGCATTACTTGATTTAATTCACAAATATCTCAATTACAATTTAGTAGAAATTAATTGTATTCAGTTGTGTTTTAGGCACTCAAACAGTCCAATACTTTATAGTCAATCACATTTTTATATTGAAATAATGAATATTTCTGTGCCACCCCAGACTGGTTGCTGGCCCCTCCCTATGAACACATCCTGGCTCCGCCACTGACTGTAAAGTGTAAATGAAAAGTGAGTATTTTACTCACAATAGGAAACTTGCAGTACTTTTATCTTAATTTCTACACTTGCAAGAGTGTAACTGAAACAGAAAACAGGTTTACAAACGTGTGTGTGCGCGTGTGTGTGTGCGCGAGTGTGAGAGAGAGAGAGAGAGACTGTGTGTGTGTGTGTGTGTGTGTGTGTGTGTGTGTGCGTGAGAGAGAGAGAGAGAGACTGTGTGTGTGTGTGTGTGTGTGTGTGTGCGTGCGTGTGTGAGAGAGAGAGAGAGAGACTGTGTGTGTGTGTGTGTGTGTGCGTGCGTGCGTGCGCGCGTGCGAGTGTGTGACAGTGAGTGAGTGTGTGTGTGTGAGTGTGTGTGAGAGAGTGATAGTGAGAGAGTGTGTGTGAGAGTGTGTGTGAGTGAGTGTGTGTGAGTGTGTGTGTGTGTGTGTGTGTGTGTGAGTGAGTGAGTGAGTGTGTGAGAGTGTGTGTGAGAGTGTGAGAGAGAGTGTGTGTGTGTGTGTGTGTGAGAGTGTGTGTGAGTGTGTGTGTGTGTGTGTGTGTGTGTGTGTGTGAGTGAGTGAGTGAGTGAGTGAGTGAGTGTGTGAGTGAGTGTGAGTGTGTGTGTGTGTGTGTGAGTGTGTGTGTGTGAGAGAGTGTGAGAGTGTGTGTGTGAGTGAGAGTGTGTGTGAGTGAGTGTGTGTGTGTGTGTGAGTGAGTGAGTGATGTGAGTGAGTATGTGTGTGAGTGAGTGAGTGAGTGTGTGTGTGTAAGTGAGTGTGTGTGTGTGTGTGAGAGTGTGTGTGAGAGTGTGTGTGAGAGAGTGAGTGTGTGTGTGTGTGTGTGTGTGAGAGAGTGAGTGAGTGAGTGAGTGAGTGAGTGTGTGTGTGTGAGTGAGTGAGTGAGTGAGTGAGTGAGTGTGTGTGTGTGTGTGTGTGTGTGTGTGTGTGTGTGTGTGTGTGAGAATTTGAAAGGCACCTTTATTAAAAGTGTTTTCAATCACAAAAATCATCTTTCAAAAAACACAACCCAAATAATTAAACTTTACAAAAAACATTTGTTTTCCTTTTCTTTTTTTTCCTTTTTTTAAAAAGCAATCAACAAATCACCATCTTCATTTACTGCACATAAAACATCATTTATCCCCCAAACATCTATAAACACTTCTACACACTTTACCAATTTATAATAAGCATGCTCTATCCTAAGACGAGCTGCCACCAATCCCATAAACATGTTTAATACATTCAAAGAACCTTCCCCTAACAATTTATTTTTCCTAGATTTCCAAATTGCAAGTTTTGCTGTTCCAGACAAAAAATTCAATAGAGTCAACATATTTTTCCTACTAGCTGAATATTTTGGACCATAAATAAATATTTCAAAAGAGAAACCTTCACCAATTCCTGCAAACCATTGGGATCAAAGCGTGAAAAGATCGTTTAACCGAGAACACTGTACAAATAAATGAAAAACAGTTTCAACTTCTGAGCAGAAAGGACAACCCACCCCTACAGAAGGATCAAGGTGCACCACGTGTCTGTTTGTGGCTATGGCCCCATGTATAATCCTCCATTGGAGGTCGCCTGTTCGTTTGTCAATTGGTCGTTTATATAGGGACCGCCAACAGCCTCTAGGGGAAGAATTGGTTCCTAAGAACTCAGTCCATTTTGTTGCTGGAACTCCTCTCAAAAAACGACCATTAGATGCCTTCACACAGGACATATAAAGGGTTTTCCTCTTTACTTCTTCAAATTCATCCAACTGAGGGGTTTTTAATGACAAAAGACAGTTTTCATCATCTTCCCACTCCCCATAGCAATTGTTACCTTTAATGAAGGAAACACATAAGGAACTCCCTTCCTCCATTGATCAATTTTTGTTGGATCATTTAAAAAAGTTTTATAGTCCGCATCCAAAGACTGATAAATCTCAGAAATAGCTTTCTTTAGCAGTCGCAGTGATCTCACCCCAGTCCTTTTACTCAAATCTTAATACTCAAGACATGTCCCAGTTTTATGCATCCAGCAGCAATTAAACGTGAGCGCAGACTTTTGGCAGACATTAGTCTTGATTGTAACAAAGAGTTGGAAAAGACTGGTTCCTCAAATAGCCACAGACCAGCAGGTTCATCTGATGGGCGCGAGATAGTAAACACTTTCCATGCTTCCAGAGTTGACTTATAAAATGATGTAAGTTCCACCCGATCGTCATCTTGGAGCTGCATTAGGAACAGATGCTTGTCTAGTCCCATACCTCCTGTCCTCCTAAGAAGAGCAAAGGCGGTTTCCATCCAGGATGCATTATTATGGTACAAAAGTCTCTGAACTGTCTGCAAACGGAAAGTCATTATTCTGGCTTTTATATCCACCAACCCTTGACCTCCTTCTTGAACAGGGAGGAACAAAGCAGCAGAGCGAATCCAATGCTGTCCAGACCAAAAAAAACTCACAAGCTTCCTTTGAATTTCTTCTATAAGTCCAACAGGTGGTTGTAACACCATTAGCTTGTGCCAAAGAGTGGAAGCAACCAAATTATTGGTCACCAATATTCTTCCCCTATAAGACAGCTGAGGTAGCAAATATTTCCATCTAGACAACCTTGTGCACACCTTCTCTACTGTACCCTCCCAGTTTAACTTTTGGAAATTATCCGACCCCAAAAAAATCCCCAACAATTTAAGTCCTTCTCTACCCCACCTAAGGTCCCATGGCAATTGTGGGAGATTTTCACACTGCCCCTGCCCCACCCAGAATGCTTCACTTTTATTCCAGTTTACTTTCGCTGATGAAGATTTCTCATAACAATTTAGAACTTCAAACAGCCTCTTAATATCCTCATTATGATTGACAAAAACTGTAATATCATCAGCGTAAGCAGAAAGACATATTTTTGAAACAAAAGAAAAGCCAGACACATAAAAACCAGACAGTTTCTCTCGAAGTTTGAAAAGCAGTGGTTCAATTGCTAGACTGTACAGCTGACCGGATAATGGACAGCCTTGCCTAATTCCTCTTAGTATAGGAAAAGGACGGCTCAAACCACCCCCCACCTTAACCATACAAGCAGCATCAGTATATAATAATTGTATCAACTTTACAAATTTGTCACCAACACCAAAGACCTTTAACACATTAAACAGATAATCATGGTCAACACGGTCAAAGGCTTTCTCTTGGTCCAAAGAGACCAAACCAACATTCATATTAAAAACTTTACATATATCCAAAACATCTCGTACTAAAAATAAATTGTCCATGATAGACCTCTTTGGAACACAATACGACTGATCCTTGTGCACAATCAGCTCTAAATAATGTTTTAGTCTATTTGACAAGCATTTTGAGAATATTTTGTATTCAGTTGTAAGAAGTGCAACAGGACGCCAGTTCTTTAAAAGAGCTAGATCACCTTTCTTTGGCAACAGTGATAAAACAGCATGCTGACATGAAGTAGGCAAAACACCATCTTTTATACATTCACAAAAAACATCAAAAAGGTCCTTGCCTAAACAACTCCAGAAACTCTTATAAAAATCTTCTGGCAGTCCATCCATTCCAGGAGACCGTCCTATATTGAGATTTCCAACAGCAGCAGTAACTTCCTTAAATGTTATATTTGCATCCAAAGCAATTTTAGAGTCACAATCCAGCTGAGGAAGACCTTGAAAAAGTTGTGTCATACAGTCATTGTCACAGTTCTCTGCAGCATAAAGATTAGAGTAAAAGTCCACGGCATGATTCCTCATTTCCAAAACATTAGAGGTCACCCTCCCATCAGGAAGCTTAAGACATGGCATTTGTCTCTGTTGAGCCACTCTACTTTCCAAATTAAAGAAAAAAGAAGTTGGAGCATCCATCTCTGCCAGAGACAGAAAACGAGACCTCACCAGAGCTCCTTTCACCCTCGTTTAAAACCAAACTCAGTTCTCTTTTTTTTTTTTTTTTTTTGTAAATTACTATATAAAGTATAGTCATATGCATCCATCAACTGAGATTCTATTAAATTAATTTGTTTTTCAAGAGTCTCAATCACATTCTTTACTCTATTACTAGAATTAGCTGTATACTGTTGACAAAACATTTTTATTTGAATTTTCCCTATGTCCCACCACTGCTTTAAATTTTCAAAACTGTTTTTTTCTTTCCTCCAGTGTTCCCAAAAAAAATTGAAATTATCACAAAAAACAGCATCCTGCAGCAACTTAACATTAAAATGACAATATGAAGACTTCTTAGGTAATTTAGACATAACAATTGTCATAGAAATCAAATGATGATCTGAAAATCCTACAGGACAAATACAACAGTCTGTTACTCGATTACTAAAACATTTTGACACATAAAATCTGTCCAATCGTGCAGCACTAACTCTATTATCAAAAGCCTTAACCCACGTATACTGTCTATCAGTAGGGTGTTTAATTCTCCACACATCCAAGAGTTTAAAATCTTTTAACAGTTTAGACAATGAGCCTGAAGACTGTATATGTGGTTCTTCAGTGTTTCGATCTTCAGTAAAATTCACAGTACAGTTCCAGTCCCCCCCAATAACAACATATCCTTCACTAGAACATTTTTTAAGAACCCCACTCAGAATATTAAAAAAATTAAGACGTTCATGCCCCACCGTTGGAGAATAAATATTTATCAGGAAAAAAAGCATACCTTGGATTTTAGCTTCAACTAATATTAGACGGCCTGTACCGGTTCCTCTACCTTTACAATAATTACATCTAAGGATGAGGAAAATAAAATAGCCACCCCTCTGCTCAGATTTGTACCATGACTAAGTATTTTATGTCCTTTCCACCACAAATTCCACTCAGTTTCATTTGCAACATCACTATGTGTTTCTTGGAGGAAAACAATATTAAACTTCTTCTGTTCAACAATTTCTTTAACAAGAGCACGCTTAGAGCCGTCCCTCCCACCATTAATGTTTAGAGAACCTATTCTTAAAGTTTCCATACACACAGAAAAAGTTAAGATTTGGAAACAAAACAAGAGAAAAAAGCAAGGAAAAGACACCGTGTGATGCATTGTATATTGTTATATTAAATATATCACAATACACAATTTTTGGCTTTCTTCTTTTTTCTATCCATTTCTTTACATTTCCTTATAGTGGTAAGATGCTTTCTCAACCTAAAGCGTTTCTTCTCACTAAGCTGATCAAGTCCAACGTTTCTCTGATAAAAGGTAACAGACTCAACAAATTTGTCTACATCAGGAAACAATTCTTTTATGTTAACCTGTTTACCGTAAGTTTCATCCAGAAAGCTGTTAATTTCTTCTAAACTATACAATGAGTCTTTGTTAAAGCCACCTGAAAAATCAGCTCGAACTGAACTGAGTACAGTTCCTTGTGAGTTACCATCATCACACTGAGAGTCTTCCAGCAACTCAGGATCATCAGACAATACCTCCTCCATTTCCTCATTAATAACATCATAGCATTCTCCTTGACTTGCATCTTTTACACCTTCCGACTTTTTATTAGCGCTAGTACTAGGAACTGCATCATCAGGTTTAACATCAGACACTATAGTGTTTGCACTAACACCAGGTTCCAAATTTACTGCAACATCTCCATCAGCACAAACATCATTAGAAACTGAACGAACAGACTCAATATTTTCAGCAGATACCACGGCCTCATCATTAACAACACTCACCTCAACAGTTGGAACAACTTCATCTTGAACGGCCTCAGCCAGCTCTTCGATGTTATCTGGAGCATCACCCCCTGCTGCGCTCTCTGCACCTGTTCTCTTGTGCGGGCACGCGAGACGCTTGTGTCCGATGTCTCCACATTCAAACATCGTACACTGCCGGTGGTCGCATACACCATATACGATCCTCCCTCATGTTTCACACGAAAGTTTATGTCCAATATATTATCGTTAGACTCTAACATCATAAAAACTTGCCTCCTAAAAGACACAACGTGTCTCAACGAAGGATGTTTACAGCCAAGCGAGATAGTTTTGAAAGGACTAACAACCTTCCCAAATCGTGCCAGTTCGCGCTGTAAAACTTCATCAGCTACGAATGGCGGGACATTTGAAATCGTGACTTTTGTGGACGGTGCGTAAAGTGGAGAAAGTTGTAAAAAAGCTCCATTAATTACTAGACCATTCACTATTAAACGATTAACTAAATTCTGTTCCTTCAAAAATACCACAACAGCTTTATTCATACGTGACGCTGATAAAATGTTTTCATGACCAATCTGTTCCCCAACCGCAACAAGCACATCTTCCACTGTGGCGTTGTCTTCAGTAACACACCTGAAACCATTACGAAGTGATAATGATGGCGTCTCGGCTAAGGACGCCATCCTACCACACAGCCCAAAGACAATGCCTTTTCAAATGTACACTTTCCAAATCATACAACTTTGGGAAAAAGAAAGAAGGAAAAAAAGGAAGAAAGAAAAAATAGAGACTCTCACCGCGCAACAACTCTCACCACCACCACTTTCACCCGACTCCCAGCATGCAACAGAGAGAGAGAGAGAGAGAGAGACAGGGAACAGGGAACAGGGTACAGGGAAGCAATGCTGCCCTCACAAACTTTGAGCAGACCTTCCACTGCTTAAAAGAAATGGTGGAAAGAGATGAAGTAAACCACACAAACACAGTAGAAGTCACTGGCCAGAATGAGCCCTCAACCCATAACAACACAAAGAACAAGACCACTCCAGAAACCACAGAGAACATCAGCATCCCCCCAAGCACAGGATTACACAACACAGTTATTCAGCTACAACACAGCTTAGCACTGCTTTAAATGGAAATAGTGGAGCTGAGTGAGCAAGTCCACACCCTGACCACTAAAGACACCGAAGAACTCAGAGAACAGCTGGACCAGATAAGAAACCAGCTGAAAATGTCCATCCAAGAACTTAAGGGAGAAATGGAAACTCTGCATCAAGACAGGGAAATGCTAAAAAAAGACAGCAAAGAACTTAAACGGATTATGGGGAAGGAACTTTCAGAAATGAAAGACTACATGGGGAGGGAGCTCTCAAGCTTCAAAGTTGAGCTACAACAAAGGGACAGACAGATAGAGACCCTATCAACACAGATGAGGCGTCTCTCTAACCCTGCAAATGCCCCAAAAGTCCCCCCACCCTCACCGACACCTACACAACCAAACCCCAGCAGCACATCTCCGGCATCCACCGAACCATCACAGCCCAGCAACAGCCAAAGGGAAGCAGAAACACCTGCAACCCCCAGAAAAACACTACAGCTACAACCCCAGCTGAGAAACAGCCAGTGAAAACAGAGGCTGACATTGCCATCCTCATGGACTCCAATGGAAAGTTCCTACAAGGAGAAAAACTGTTTCCAGGCCGTAAAACAACAAAACTCTGGTGCCCAAAAACAGGAGATGCCCTCAGAATACTTTCTGACTCCAGCTTTGGCACACCCTCACACATCATCATACACACAGGCACCAACGACCTGAGAAGGGAACAGGAGAGAGTTGGGCAGCTGATCTGCAGAGTAGCAGAGAAGGCAACAGAGATCTACCCCAACACCAAGATCACCATATCTACCCTCCTACCCCGCAGATACATTCACCCAGACACCATCCAGAGAGTCAACGCTGACATCTCCAAAGGATGTGCTCGCCTGCCCAATGTGCACCTGGCTCATCACCCCTCCATCACAATCAGAGACCTGTACGACCATGTACACATAAGGAAGGACAAAGTCAATGTGTTTGCAAAAAGACTGAAAGACACAGCATGGGGCAGACAAACCACCTATACACCCCTTAAAACAACACACTTGCCAACCCACAGAACACAAATCCAGACACCCAGCAGAAACACACAGTCTCATCACAGAGAACGACCCCCGCTGGCTGCACAATACGGGGGACCCCCACACCATGCCAAATTCCCCATCAGAACACCCCATGCACCAACGCTACACCACCACAGACCTACACCAGTCCATCAGCAGAACCCCCAGTCTGCACCAGATGATCATCCAAGACACCCCCGACCACAAAAACATCACTCCAGGCAGAGGAGCAACACTAGGATGGGCCCATCACCAGCAGCATCCAGCCTCCCACCCGCTCATGCACCCTCAGCTGATAACACACTGATCTCAGCACCACTCCCACACTCCAGGAGCTACGCTCAGGCCCTGAAAGGACCAGCAAAAACACTGGAGATGAGCGAGATCAGACAGCTGCTGAACTACATCAGTGCCCAGCTGACAGCATGAGGGTCCACACAGCATACAAACATCTGCCTAACAATGAGAAGAAAAAATATATTTTTTTCTTTTCTTCAATATATTATATTACATTAGAAAAGGATTACCTCTATTTTTGAAAACAAGAACTCTATACCTTGAACTCTTGAAATGACTCTCTCAATATCAATGTGGAATATTCAAGGCTTGAACTCAACAGCATTTGGGCTAAAGAGTTTAAACACAGAATTCCAGAAGAGCATCAAGGAGATGGACATTATAATTCTACAGGAGACATGGAGCAGGGCAGACGCAATCACCCCCACTGCCCACCCAACTACAGAGAAATCATCCTACCATCACAAAAACTCAACACAGTCCGACAGGGAAGAGACTCAGGAGGAGTAATAATCTGGTACAAATCAAAATTCCACAACCACATCAACACAGTAAAGCAAGGCAAATACTACACCTGGCTTAAAATCCACAAGGAACTGCTCTCATCCAGAAAAGATACATTCCTGTGTGCTATATACATCCCGCCATCAGAGTCCCCCTACTACAGCGAAGACACGTTCTCCACATTAGAGGAAGAGACGAGCCACTTCCAGGCCCAGGGAAACGTGCTCATCTGCGGGGACCTGAACGCAAGAACAGGACTACAGCCGGACTTCACCGACACACAAGGAGCAAATACATCAACAACAAACTGACTGTTATTAATAACACATTCTCCCATATCCACAGAAATAACCATGATCATACAGTAAACAAGAACGAAAAGACCTCCTGCAGCTCTGTCGAAGCCTGGGTCTGTATATCATCAACGGTAGGTTACGAGGGGACACTTTAGGGAGATTCACATTTTGCTCACCTCTTGGGAATAGCACAGTTGATTATATGATAACAGACATAGATCCTTCATCTCTCAGATCATTCACTGTTAGAGAACTGACCCCTCTGTCTGATCACAGTCAAATCACTGCGTATCTCAAAAAGACTGAAAATAACATTAACACAAAGCCCAGTAAGCTGTACAACATCAGAAACCCATACAGATGGGCTGAAAACAGTGCTGAAGAATATCAGAAAGCACTTAGCAGCCAAAAAATACAAGCGCTGATAGATAACTTCCTAAATAACTCCTATACTCACACTAATGAAGGGTCAATCTGGCTGTCAAAGATATAAATTACATATTTGAAAAATCAGCAAAACAATCCAGATTGAAAACAAAAAATGGAAAAAATCAAATACTCAAAAATGACAAAAATTGGTTTGATCAGAACTGTCAAACTATTCGCAAAAAGCTGAGAACATTGTCAAATCAGAAACATAACGATCCAAATAATGCAGAGATCCGCCATCTTTACTGCGAACACTAAAACAATACAAACACACACTCAGAACCAAAAAAGCACAATACACCCAAAAACAACTGACAATAATCGAGAAGTCAGTGAACACAAACCAATTCTGGGATAATTGGAACAATCTGAAAAAAACTGATCATGAAGAATTGCCAATACAAAATGGAGAAATATGGGAAAGTCATTTCCAAACATTGTTTAATAAAGTACAAACAGACACAAACTGTAAGCAAAACCAAACAATCAACCAATTAGAAAAACTAGAATTAACAATCAAAGATAACCAAAACCCATTAGATTTCCCAATAACTGATAAAGAACTTACAGAAAAAATCAAAAACCTCCAACTCAAAAAAGCATCAGGACCTGTTGGGATATTAAATGAAATGATAAAACACACAAGCAGCAAGCTCCAACTAGCCGTTCTAGAACTATTCAATGTGATCCTGAGTGTAGGTTACTTCCCCGACATCTGGAATCAAGGCTTGATAACACCAATCTTTAAAAACGGAGATAAATTTGATCCTAACAACTACAGAGGAATCTGTGTGAGCAGCAACCTGGGAAAGTTATTCAGTAGCATAATAAACGCTCGACTATTAGACTTCATCACCACACACAATGTACTGAGCAGAAGTCAAATCGGATTTTTACCAAATTACCGTACATCTGATCACATCTATACACTACATACTCTAATTAAAAAACACGTTAACCAAGATAAAGGTAAAATATATGCATGCTTTATTGACTTTAAAAAAGCTTTTGACTCAATTTGGCACCAAGGACTATTCTACAAACTCATTGAAAGTGGAATAGGAGGTAAAACCTATGACCTCATCAAATCAATGTACACTGAAAGTAAATGTGGCGTAAAAATCAACACCAAACGTACAAGGTATCTTTCCCAGGAGCGTGGAGTGAGACAGGGCTGCTGCTTAAGCCCAACATTATTTAACATCTATATAAATGAACTGGCGCTCAGTCTGGAGCGATCTACAGCCCCTGGCCTCACTCTACACGACTCAGAGATCAAATGCCTGCTGTATGCAGATGATCTGGTTCTGCTGTCTCCCACTCAACATGGTCTACAGCAGAACCTGGACCTGCTGGAGCAATACTGCCAGACCTGGGCCCTGACAGTCAACCTGAAGAAAACCAACATTATGATCTTTCAGAAGAGACCCAGATCCCAAGGAACACAACACACATTTTCATTAGGCACGAACCAGATAGCACACACATCACACTACAACTACCTGGGTTTGAAAATCACATCCACTGGAAACTTTAATCATGCTGTGAATGAACTGAGAGATAAAGCACGCAGGGCCTTCTACGCCATAAAACGGCAATGTCCTATAGAAATCCCTATTAGAATTTGGCTGAAAATATTAGAATCAGTAATTGAGCCCATTGCACTATATGGCAGTGAGGTGTGGGGTCCACTGACAAACCCAAGTCAAGATCTCACTAAATGGGAAAAACACCCGATTGAGACCCTGCATGCAGAACTCTGTAAAAATATACTACACGTGCACCGGCACACAACAAATAACGCATGCAGGGCAGAATTAGGCAAATATCCTCTAATCATAAAGATACAAAAAAGGGCTATTAAATTCTGGAAACATCTGAAGCTCAGTGACCCCCAATCATACCATTATAAAGCCCTGCAATACCAAGAGATGAGCAAAGAAAGCAAGCCCTTCCTCCATCTGATCCAGAGCTTCAGTCCTGATGCTTCACTAACATCTACTGATGCTCTGACTCACAACATCAGAACCAATCAGATCACTGCACAAATCAAACAGAGTTACATCACTCATTGGCAAACCCAAACTCAACAACAGAGTAAAATGCAATGCTATCTGTCCCTAAGAAAGAGAGAGTACAGTATGGCAGAGTATCTGTACACAGTGTCAGATAAGAAACTGAGAAGCACGTTGACCAGATACAGACTCAGCGGACACAAGCTGATGATAGAGACGGGCAGACACAGACAAACATGGCTGCCCCCCGAGCAGAGATTGTGTTCACACTGTGATCTGAATCAGATGGAAACAGAACTGCACTTCCTAACAGAATGCTCCAAATACACAGATATACGGACAGTGTTCTACAACAAAATACAGCAGATCCATCCCACATTTAAAACTCTTCCAGACCAGGAGAAACTAGCGTATCTGCTCGGAGAACACAAGACATGCTGTGTGTTTGCTGCTCAATATGTGTCTCTCTGTCACCACAGAAGAGAAGACACTCCACCTGCCCTGAGCTGATGTTCCCAGCACATCTACATTATATTATGCCATATTACTTAAATGTATATTTTGCCTCTGTATATCTTATACTTTATCTATTTAATTCTATTCTTAACACATACTTACACTAGCCATTTATTTTGCACTACATGCTTAATACTTTTTTAATATTTGTACTATCCCTATTATTATTTTTCTTTCTGTTAATACAAATGTGCACTATTTGTGAGCAGCCCAGCTGCGATTGCTTTGGCAATACAAATGTATAGTTTTTGTCATGCCAATAAAGCACACTTAAATTGAAAATTGAAATTGAGAGAGAGACTGTGTGCGGGTTTATGTGGTTTATGAGGACACAAATTTGTATAATGACATGGGTATGACAGAGGTATTACAATTTGAAGGTGGTTTATGAGGACACTGCCTATGTCCCCGTAATTCAAAAGGCTTAAAAAACATACTAAATGGTGTTTTTTTGAAAATTTTAAAATGCACACAGTCTCCTGTGAGGGCTAAGTTTAGGTGTAGGGTTGGTGTAGGGCAGGGGTCTTCAACTCTGGACCTCAAGATCCATTTTCCTGCAGAGATTAGCTCCAACCTGGATTAAACACAGCTACCTGCAATTTTGTATTGATCCTGAAGACCTTGATTAGCTTGTTCAGGTGTGTTTGATTAGGGTTGGAGCTAAACTCTGCAGGAAAGTGGACCTCGAGGTCCAGAGTTAAGGAACCCTGGTGTAGGGCAATAGCACACACAGTTTGTTCAGTATAAAAACCATTACGCCTATGGAGAGTCCCCGTAAACCACAAAAACCAACATGTGTGTGTGTGCGTGTGTGTGTGTGTTATAAGCTCTTCACAGCTGGTTTTACAGTCAGAGAGCAGCTAGCGTGTGATGCTAACACCAGGGGCGATTCTAGGATTTTCATTTTAGGGGGGCTCAGCCCACAATGAGGGTATAATAATAAAAAATAAATAAATATTTACAAAAAAATTGATTATTAGCGTAGGATGGTATACTAAACTTATTGCAGTATTCCACTGTATTGCATAGATGGGTATAACATCCGAGTACTGAATAAGCCAAATACAAGTCTACCTGATCTCTCTCACACACACACGTTTACTGTACAAACCAAAAATTGTACTGTTTGCATTACTAGTACAAATCTCTTTCTATGCTCAAGTACAAACAGAAAAATGTAAACATAAAACATCATATCACTTTAAACTTACACTGACTATCCATATTAGCAATACAAACAACACAGCTATAAGGCTGGACAATGGATTAAACTATGTGGGTGCTGTGATTCACTTTCAAAAGTAAAAAAAAACAAGCAAAATTGAAGCAGTCTGTGAGAAGGACACACACAATGTTTCAATCTCTATCAATCACTCTAATGAGTGCACTGACTGAGTGCTGTCTGTCACTGTCTTTAATCATTTCTATGCATAACTGTATGGTAGTTAAAGCCACATGCACTGTAATATTATGTTCTATATTGAAAGCTAAATTTTCAAATGAAAATAGCAATAACGTGATCGTTTTATAAAGTATGCGTTCATATGTGTTAAGGGCTTTCGCTGAAGGAAACAGCTGTGGTGTGATGAGTGGTGAATGCAGCGAAAACTTTACAGTAGTTTGGAAACCGATTGCTCTCCCATGACTTTTTGTAAACTGTATTTATGACAAAGAACTGCATAGATGTAGATACTATAACAATCTATCGATAAACACACACCTTGTCCTCTCCTCTGCGCCACCGCAGTCTGTGGATTGAAGAACACGCAGAAAGATGGGGAGGAGCCGAAGTCTGCTGCCGTTTTCATTTGAAATTTAAAGGGGAAGAAT
>CM049839.1:53837391-53844891 GCA_027422415.1 Schizothorax lantsangensis | reverse complement strand
GGCCAGTGGATAAAGCTCACTCATCCAACATCACTTCTCAGAAGCAATTAATTTCATAATTGCCATTAACCAATGGTTAAAGTGATGTGTCATGTGCCCCCCCTGTGATCCTATCTCAAAAGGAAACAGCGGTCCAGAGAAGAGAGCGTAATTAAAAACATGACCTCCAGAACCACTGGAATGGTGTTGGAGATTCATGCTTTTATGAGAGGAGGAGTGGAGGGAACCGGTGGATCGTTCAAAGTCTGATAAATGTGTTTGTAGCAACAAAACCCCAGTATTCTCTTCACGAAACATAATCTTGGACATAAAATTAATATGCAGGAGATGAGTAAACTCTCTGTGTCAGAGTTTCACATGTAAGTGGTGATGATAAATGTCCGCTGCACACAGAAGATCTGAGAGGTGAGGACGTGGCACTGGATATCATCATCTGACCCCCTCCAACTATGTCACAACAGCTCAGATGGGGAATGACAAAACATGAGCCCGAAAGTGGTTTGGACTTAATACACACAGACAGTTATTTTTCATCCCCAATGGGAAGGAGGGTTGGCTGAATTACCAGCGGATATAAACAGATGCGGTTTCACACTGGAATAATGAACACAGGGAAAACGTTAGGGAGTTGGCATGCTTTCTTGGATCTAAGGAGACGCAAGGTTGATCATTCTCACACTCACTTCCTTGGGCTTCAAAAGAAACCCAGCGGGAAACTGCACTCACTCAGTGTCATGTTAATTTCACAGTAAAAGCCTGAATGACAGTCCTCCCTCAGACTTAACCTCTCTATCTGTTTCACTGGAGTGGGTGACAACTGAGTCCCTCATTGTGCGGAGGATATCATCACTGAACCCCAATGTCAGAACTGACCACATCGGTGGTGAATGGCTGTCAACAAACATGCGAGCCCGGCGACTTTTATTTTAAACAAAAAAAACTGGACTGATATGAAAGACATCTCAAATCATTTATCACCTTTAGTGTCTTCCCTCTTGACACTTCTGTCACCATCTATGCAGTGCAGTAATAATTCTGAGATTTTTCTTCTTTATCTGCTAACACACAGATGTTGTTGTGTGAGGATTGTAGAGATGTTTGTTTTGGAGGTAAAAGCATGCACTTTGTCAGATGAAGGAAGTTATACCGTGTTCGTACCGCACTCTAAATATTTCACACTATAGCACACGAAACACTGTTTTTATATCATGGCTTAGGACACAAGGGAATGTAAGCAGCACAGGCTGGTTGAAGTGGACTTGATACGAGCATGCCCAAAAAGAGGGCTAAACGTATCACCTTTGTGAAATAACAGTAAAACCATCTACAGTGTAAATATTCTGATAATGTTTTCTTCTTTATCACATACTGTACTGCATGAGGAGTGTAGAGAGGTGTAGTTTTGGAGGGGAAGCATTTATACCCATAACTAGTATGAGGCTTTTGTGATATTAAATACCAACCACTCTATTCAGAGATAGGATCGGGCATTATTTTTTTTACAGTTCATGTTAGACACACACACAGGCTGGTTGTACTTGTATTCACAAAAAGAGGGCACGTTTGGTAACTGTTGTTTGCTACATAGTGTAGCGGAGAGTGTTATTTATACCCATAACAACTGAGTGTGCTTAATAGTGTGTGATCTATTGTGTGGTCCATGATTTTTGTACTTGTATTCAACTGTGTAATATTTATATCCCTGTAGAGTATTTCTTTTAAGTGATTTAAATAAATTGTGTGTGTGTGTGTGTGTGTGAGTGTGAGTGTGTGTGTGTGTGTGTGAAACACGCGTGAATTGTCTATTACAACGTTGTTTTTCAGGACCAGTAAAGAGATCTTATATATTTTGTCATTTTGATAAGAAAAAAGTGTCTGAAATTAGAACCAATTTTCTCACATTCCCCGTCAACCCTAAATGTAAAGAGGTACACTTTAAAATTATGAATCACATTTATCCTGCAAAATAATTTTTAAGAGTAAGATTTAATGTTGGGGATTCAAATATATGCCAAATATGCAATCTGGAGATATTAACAGCTGAACACATGATTTTCAGTGTAATTTGGTACAAACGTTCCCACTGTAGAAAATGGAACGCTATTTACTTAAAAAATTATGGTAACAATATTACACTTAATATTTTTGAGTAGTTTTTACGACTTGATTTTTTTAATGGAATCTACCTGAAAAAATCATGTAAAATCTCCTAAATTAATTAAGCTATGACACAATGAATTTAATATAATTAGTGAAATGTGTTCATTTATTTTAAGTTGATTCTCAAAAGTCTGTGATTTTGAGTAAAGCCTGTTTTATTTGACTTTGAGTTATTTTATACATTTAAAAGACTGTAAACAGCCAAACAACTACAATACTTGAGAAATACTGAAAAATACAAGCTACTCATTGAACAAGGCTTAATGCATTATAGGAGTATTATCCATAACCATAAGCTCCATAACCATAAGCGCTACTCTTCTGCACAATGTAACAGAAACCCTTTCAAATGTCAAACTGAACATTAAACATTAATAGATGTTTCTCTTCACTCAAAAACACATAAAATAGCATTTAATTTCAATATTTACTCTCCATGTCCAGCCATATGCAAAGCATAACAATCACCTCTAAAATAAAACTGCAAAATTGAGTTAATTCTCTTAAAATAAACAGTTAGCCTTCTTTTCTTAATTGTTTTAGTTTAATTAGTTCATCAATTCAAGCTTAAGTTTCCTTTAAAAAAAAATTATGAAAACACATCTCTTGGTTTTATTAGTAAAAACTCCTCAATATTTTCTATACAACACTGAATCACAATTCTTTAATGAAATATACACACTATTTCTACGTATCACCTTAATTTTTTTAATGAATATTACAAGACCCATGATTATTTTTTTACGGTGAAATGATGCATTCAGCTGAATAAGACTGATCCTCTCATGGGAAATTAATTTGGCTTGTTATTATTTATCATAATAATATCATATGTAATAAATAATTAGTTGCTTTTGTTAAAATGTTACATTCATAAACTCCCCCACGATTAGTGATGTTTAAAGAGGAATTTGTAACATATTTGGAGACGTTAAAAGGGATAAAGTCCCAAAGCAAGATATTTGTATACTTTATTAGAGGATTTTGGTTTCATAATATGAAAACCTCTTACTCCCCTACTACTTCTTTGTCTTTATTTATTTATTTTTATTATTATTTTTTTATTATTTCTTCCCCAATGTTTTTTTTTATTTTATTTTTTTATATATATTTAATTTTTTATTATATATTATATATATATATTTTTTATATATATATATTTAATTTGTTATACGATGTACAGAATGTGAATGAAAATTGAATGTAATCTCAGTCAATATTTGTAAATCTCCCAGTTATGAATGCCTTTCTGTGTTATTGTTCAAAGCATTAAATAAATAAAAACACGTGTGTCTTATATATCTTAAGATATCACATATCTTCATCTATTTCTAAAAGCACACAGTTTTTCAGGAGTTTAGGCCTTTAGTTCATCATTGATCAGAGCACTATATAGTGAAGCTTTAGATTAATTGCATTTCTCAGAATAAAACTAAATAAATCAACAATAAAGGTCATTTCAATGCTGAGCCTATTCATGTTTTTAAATCAATCAAAGTGTGATATGATAAAATTCAGATCTCTTATATCTGATTGATTACAGGTGTTCAGATGAGCAGATACAGTCAGGATAAAGCAAAGCAAACATGATTTATGATTATAACCCTGGTGTTACGACTCTGTCATAATTCATTTCTCACTCATTTCAAAGTCAAAGTCAAAGTAGCTTTATTTCATTCTACCACATGTACCGTACATACATACAGAGAATCGAAATTGCATTACTCTCTTACTCCTGGTGCATACAGATAACACTAAACATAACATAGAAGCACAAATATACAAATAAGGACATGTAGGAAAAACTAAAAAAAAATAATAATAATAATAATAAAAAAAATAGATAAAGTGGCATAGCACATGGTAATAGTGCAAACCATTGACAGTCAGAATATGAATGGTGTAGTGCAAAGAGCTTATTAAGTCTGTTCTATTAAAGTGACAAAAAGAGAGCAGTCTTTATTCAGACTGTCAGAAGAGGTAGTTGAATGAGGTCAGTCCAATGCTGTACAAAGTGACTGGTGCTGGTCACAGTGTGTGTGTGTGTGGTGTGTGTGGTGTGTGTTGTGCGGGGCGGGGCGGGGCGGGGGTCAGAGTTCAGTGGTGCGTGGTGTACGAGAGGGGAGGGGGGGCAAGGACGGGAGGGAGTTCAGCTTCCTGACAGCCTGGTGGATGAAGCTGTCCTTCAGTCTGTTGGTCCTGGTCTGGAGACTCCGCAGTCTCCTCCCTGATGGAAGCAGACTAAAGAAGCTGTGTGTCGGGTGGGTGGTATCACCTGCAATGCAGAGGGCTTTGCGGGTGAGACGGGTGCTGTAGATGTCCTGGAGGAGGGGAGAGAGACACCAACGATCTTCTCAGCTGCTCTCACTATCCGTTGAAGGGACTTGCGGCAGGACGCGTTGCAGGCGCCATACCACACAGTGATGCAGCTAGTCAGAATGCTCTCGATGGTGCCTCTGTAGAAGGTGCACATGATGGGGGCCGGGGCTCTGGCTCTTCTTAGTTTGCGGAGGAAGTAGAGACGCTGTTGTGCTTTCTTGGCCAGTGCTGCAGTGTTGTTGGTCCAGGAGAGGTCCTCTGTGATGTGTACACCCAGGAACTTGGTGCTGCTCACTCTCTCCACGGTCGCACCATTGATGGTCAGAGGAGCATGCTGAGTGTGCACTCTCCTTTATGGATGAGCTGTTGAGGGATGATTGTGTTGAATGCTGAACTGAAGTCTATGAACAGCAATCTGACATACGTGTCCGTTTTGTCCAGATGTGTGAGGGCTGGGTGGAGGGCAGTGGCGATGGCATCATCGGTCGAGCGATTGGACCTATATGCAAACTGGAAGGGGTCCAGGGAGGGGGGGAGGACAGACTTGATGTGTTGCATGACTAGCCGTTCAAAGCACTTCATGAGAATAGGAGTGAGTGCTACTGGACGGTAGTCATTGAAGCAGGATGGATTATTTAGTGATTATGTCCCATCAGCGAGGATTCATTCTGTACAGTATATATATTTTAGCTTATATTAGCACAAAAAGTACTGTATGCTTATGAAATATTAACATTGTTTTAGTGGTATTATAAGTGAGACTGCAGTTTGGTAAAATGTTGACTTTATTCTATATTTCTCTGAATCATATAATGTACGAATATACCCTTTGATTGTATGTAAATTATGCATTTGCATAATTATATTAGTCTGACATGTTTTCATCTTTGTGGCCAAATTAAGGATTAATTTACACTACAATAAGAGTTAATCATGTAAATAGGCTAATTCTCATTTTTCTCGCACAGAATGAACAGAACAAACACGTATATAAACCAAAGATGATATACAGCTGCTCACTTTGATGGAGAACTGTGACATATTACCTTAAATGCTTTAATATTAATTTATCATATCCTAAAGTGACCGCGTGTCATGTTTAGTGGGTTAAGATGCGGTGAGTGCTGCTTTTTTGGCAATCTACAATATTTGTTTTGGCAATATTACATGATTTGAGGGTATTTTCCTTTTAGACGACAACATTGTTGTTTTACACTGATTTGAAAAGCTCTGCATGAGTGTTTATTATTATTTATGAAAGCATGACTCATGTAAGTTAATGTTGTCAGGATTTAACACAGCTGTAACTTAAGTCTAACATACCGACTGTTACTGAATCATAACTATATTTACATCAACAGCATCAGATTTCACATCGGTGTTAATGCTAATTGTTTTATTAACATCCAAATCTATTAATTTACAAACACTGCAGATGTTGCTATAAAGGAGCAGCTTCATTATTAGCAGGAACATCTAATGCTATAATCATTTTTACAGATTTATAATGGATTTATTTAAGCAATCTATAATTAGTGAGTCCAAGACTTTGTGTTTCTCAGCTGTGAACAACATATATTCATATTTCAGAAATAAAACCTTGCATAGATTTGACTGAAAATGGCTTGATGTGGCTTAGTTTTCCATAATCAATGAAACAATGTGTTCTGTAAGGTTTATTAACAAACTGTTTCAAATATGCATAAAAATATACATTTTTCAAAAAATTATGTATAAAACTATATACGTATCTGGAATTGCTTCCATGACTCGATCTCAAATCACCATAACTTTGTAGTTTAACCCTTTCTGAACAGATCTGAACATAAACTCTTATAATTCATGAATGAAACATTTTGTAATATGATTTTGATCATAGTAAAGCAACGTCTGGTTTTAAAATGGGTATTCAAGTATTCAATTGATGTATAATTTATGATGATTTCTAAACATGGCAATGAAAAAAGACTTTGGTCAGAGCTCCTGTTATGATGTAGATTTATGAGCTGCACTCTTGTCATAAATTCATCTGTTACTGTTCCTACATAATTTGTAATAAAAACAGTGGTGAAATATGTATTTAGGGGTCTTGTGTGACCCTGGAGCACAAAACCAATCATAAGGGTCAATTTTTTCCAAAATTGAGATTTATGCATCATCTGAAAGCTGAATAAATAATATTTCCATTGATGTATGGTTTGTTATGATAGGACAATATTTGAAAATCTGGAATCTGAGGGTGCAAAAAAATCTAAATATTGAGAAAATCACCTTTAAAGTTGTTCAAATGAAGTTCTTAGCAATGCATATTACTAATCAATAATTAAGTTTTGATATATTTATGATAGTAAATTTACAAAATGTCTTCATGGAACATGATCTTAATATCCTAATGATTTTTGGCGTAAAAGAAAAATGTATAATTTTGACCCATACAATGTATTGTTGGTTATTGCTATAAATATATCTTAAGACTGGTTTTGTGCTCCAGGGGCACAGATATGTTTGTCATGATTAGATCAGGTTATTTGTGGCTGAGGCTGGAGTAAAACAGCGCGGGGCTGAAAGAGTCTTTGTGGTAAGGAAGGTCCCGCAGGGCCCCGGGGAGCAGATAGTCTGCTGGGGGCCGCAGAGACAGCGCCGGGACGAATCCAGAGGTCAGATACGGAGGAAAGAAGCCGGGTGTTGAGTAAGCGAGTCTCAGCCGAGGGCTGAAGGAGGCGTGGAGCGGAGAGAAGGCGGATCTAGAGCCCAGGTCCGGAGAACCCAGCAGCAGCTCCACGGCCCTCACCACGTCTCCAGAACCGGCCTCCAGCGCCGAGTCCAGAGCGCCTCGCTGGACGCCGGGGAAGATCCTGCTCAGAACCGCCGCCGGGGCTCTGGACCGCTCCTCTCCGGGTTTCTCCTCCGGATCCGAGGAGGTCAGGGGAGTCCGGAGGAGGTCCGGTCCGGGAGACGCACGGTCCTTCAGCGGGTCGCTCCTCTCCGGGCCGAACACAGCCGGACTCATCAGTCCGCAGA
>CM049839.1:53797391-53827391 GCA_027422415.1 Schizothorax lantsangensis | reverse complement strand
AGAGCTGAAGTCCACAAAAAGTATCCGAGCAAAGTTGCCAGGAGAATCTAGGTGCTGAAGGAGGAGATGCAGCAGACAGGCTACAGCATCCTCTGTGCCCCTTTTAGCCTTATAGGCAAATTGGAGGGGGTCCAGTTGTAAATAGACAGCTGGCAAGATGGTTTTCAGCAACAGCTTCTCCAGGCATTTCACAATTATAGATGTAAGGGCAACAGGTCGGTAGTGGTTGAGCTCCGTGGGCCGTGGCTTCTTGGGGACAGGAATTATGATGGACATTTTCCAGATGGAAGGTATGGTGGCAGTGAAGTAAACCTCACTGAAAAGTGAGTGAAAAATAGGTGAGAGCTCTTGAGCGCAGTTCTTCAGCACCTGTGCTGAGATGCCGTCGGGACCCGGGGCCTTACCCAGCTTACATCTGCTAAACTGACACCTCACATCCTCGACACTGAAAGGAGATGGTTCATCAAGGTCTGAAGGAGGAAGGGCTCTCAAAATTTCTTCACATTCAGTTGAAAAATCCTGCTTGTCAAAACGGGCATAAAAAGAATTGAGTTCTTTCACAAATTGTGCTGGATCTATTGCAGAATTTGCATGTGACGTAGTTCTGAATTCACATCCTGCTAGTGACCGTACTTTCTGAAATGCTTGTTTTGTGTTCATATTGGAAAATTCATTTTCCAATCTGTCCTTGTATTTCAATTTTGCCCTGAGAACCTCATTCCTGATATTACGGTTTGCCAGTTTCAGATTAACCCAATTCTTCTCTCTGAAGGCTTTATGTTTTTCTTTAAAGCATTGTTTTATTTGAGGGGTAATCCATGGCTTGGAGTTGGAATATTTCCTTACGGTTTTAACAGGGATGCACGTACTAATACAAAAGTTTATATAATCAGTGATAACAGAAACTTTGTCATTCAGATTCCCATCAAAAATGTCCCAATCAGTGCATGCCAAAGAACCCTGTAAGCGGGTAATGGCATCCCCTGACCACTGTGGGGCACTGTACCGTTGTGGACTATGTCGTTTCAGTTGTTGTTTATACAGTGGGAGTAGGGAGATAATGTTGTGATCAGCAGCTCCCAGCGGTGAGTAAGAACGGGCACGAAATGCATCGGCCACATTGCCATAACACATGTCCAAGATGTTTGCCCGCCTAGTGGGGATGTCCACATACTGTTGGAATGATGGCAATACACAGTCCAGCTTGCAGTTGTTAAAGTCCCCCAGAATAAACAGCGGAGCGCCAGGATACTTAGCTAGCTTATCGTTAGCATCCCCGGCTATAAGCTCAGCTGCTGTATTGATGTTAGCGCTGGGGGCAACGTAAACACAGCTGACCACAACAACAGGGAATTCCCGAGGCAAATAGTAGGGGCGAAGGGACACAGTTAGTATCTCCAAGTCGGCTGTACATGACTTGTGATGTACTTTGATGTTATTACACCAACTGTTGTTAATGTACAAGCACACCCCACCGCCGCGCGTCTTCCCCGATTGCTCGGTTCTGTCCGCCCTGATTATTGTAAAGTTGTCCAAGCTGACTTCAACATCAGAGACTGACTGGTCTAGCCATGTTTCTGATAGGGCAATGATACAAATATCCCTGAAGGCCCTTTCCAGTCGACACCTGGCATGTAACAAATCCATTTTATTGCGAAGTGAGCGTACGTTTGATAGTATAATAGAGGGAAGAGGAGGTTTAAATGGACGTTTCCTAATTCTGCTGCGAATGCCCCCACGTCTTCCTCTTTTCCTCGGCCGAAGCTCCGGTGGTAAAACCACATCAGGCTTGATGTTACACAGCAACGAGGACCGGTGTAGTAAAAGCACATCACGGCTATAGGTAAGTAACCTGTTGCCGGTGTCTATCGGGTGTGCGTGGTTCCTGCAGATCAGCCATGCCGTTAAGATTAGAGCAATAATAATCGCCTTACAACGATAAATCATTGCTCATCAAGCTGAGTATAACTTAACAAAAATAAACAAACAAATAAAACGAGTTAAACAGAGTCAAACAAAGTACAAGCCGTGCTGTCGCAGCAGAGCATGCGCCAAGACCTGTGATGGCGCCAATTTTACTGTCTCAAGTCAATCTTTGCACGGAAGTTGCAAAGATTAAAGTCTCAAAACCAAAGAGATATTCTTTATCAAAGTTAAACGCCTCATTCAAACACGCCCCACATGTCTACGTCACTGTGTGGGAAGATTTGCATAACTCCGCCCAAACGTATACGCAATGAAAGAAGGCGGAGCTATTATTCTGTCTGTAGTGTTGTTGCTGCCGCCGGCGTCATGTTCTGGAGACGCTGTGTTTGTTGTGAAAGAGAAACTACTTTGTTTGGGATCCAAAAGAGGACACAACTAGAAATCAGTGTTAAGTTGTGTTTACAACACTGTTCCAGAACAGTTCAACACAAATATTGGAGTGTGTGCAGCGCATTTTACTGAGGACTGTGTCCTGAAGCTGGAAGAGTAGCCTACAATGCTGTCTGCACAAAGACTGTTTCTATAAAGTGGAGCAATTCCAGCTTTGCTTCTGACTCACAGCCTGTAAGTATGATTTCATATTTAAAGAATTTGCTTCTGATGATTCAAACGTGAGTTATGAGCTGTGTAGAGTAGTGCTTGTTGTTTGTGTTTCTCCGATCACAAATGCAGACATGGTAATGTTAAAAAGACAGTATAAGTCATTATAATCAGTAATTATGTCCTCACTGGATGCAACAAATGCCTCGTTTATAATGGGTTTTATTGTTTTGGTCTAGTCGCGCCGGGACACGCATCACAATACGGTGAGGGGCGTAACATTTCCGTCACACCCTTGAGGTATTCGGCCAATCACAACGCACTGGATAGCTGGCCAATCAGAGCACGCCTCGCTTTCTCAGAATTATGAGCTTTGTAAAAATCGACGTGTTTCAGAAAGGCGGGGCATAGAGGAGCAACAATAATGTACAGTATGTGGAAAATAATGTGTTTTTTGAACCTTAAACCGCATAAACACATTGCATTACACCAAATACACCAAATAATGTTCTTTTTAACAACTTCATATGACCCTTTTGAGTTAAAAGTGTACTAATGAACATTTAGAGTTGTATCTGTTAACATTAGTTAATGTACTGTGAACTGTGTAGTACAGGATCGGGCTTAAAAGATTTCTTATCTTAAAACCTTCATCTGTCCACTGAAGTGCCTTTTTAATTTCCTGTCACTACCCTAATTATCAAGAATTCATCAAACTAATCATGTTTCCTCAGAGTGACGTGTTCTCCATGTGTAAAAAGTTCTGAGGAGTTCGGACAATGCGTTTTAAAGATATAAGACATTTCCTGTTTTCTTTTTTTTTTGCTGTTAATTTAATAAATCGCCATGGCAACACCATTTAAGGTATCCAAAACCTGTTCACAATTTAGGTTGCTCATTGTTTTGGCATCACATAGACAACGTTTGGTGTGAATTGCATGATTTCCCTAGAAGGAGTATTTAATAATACACAGCCTGAATTTTCAAAAAATCCACATTCAGACCAAAATAGCAGACTTCTTGTTGATCGTAGCTAATGACTGTAAATTAGTAAGTTATCCAGCTTGATGAGAACAATATATGTATCGAGTTTGGTAACTTTTGACTTTTGTCAAAAGGTGGCGCTATAGAGCTTCATGCCCATTTATGAGCTTTTGCCAGTGTCTAACTATCATTAATACTGATGTGTGTGTTGAGTTTCATGAAATTCTAAGCATGTTAAGTACCTCAAAAACACCTGAAAATAATATTAAAGTTTGAGACATTGCCATGGCAACAGTATTTAAGATATCAGTAATCCCTTCACAGTTTTACATCAGACGAGTTTTGACATTATTCTGATGAAGTTTGAAGCAAATCGAGTAAAAATAAGAGGCTGATTTCACAGCATTTAAAAAATGACGCCATAAATTGCCTCACCACGGCCAAACCGTTTGAGATATCAAAAATGCCTTCACAATTTTGCATCCTCTGTGTCTTGAGATCATGTTTGATGTCAATCGGATGAAAATTCCACAATGTGCACTTTTCACAAAACCTTGAATAGCCAACTTCCCTTGGGGTGGAGTGCCAACTATCAGCATGAAAGTTGTTCAGCTTGGTGAGATCTACATGTGTATGAAGTTTGGCGACTATAGTTCAAATGGTGTGTGCTACAGAGCCCCTTGAAAATACCCCCCCCCATGTAAAACTCTGAACAGCTCTGATGGCCGCAGATTCCAACATATGTGCAGTTTCAAGAGTTTTTGAGCACGTTAAGGCCCCCAAAATGCCCTAGAAGTTTGAAAATAAATAAATAATCCCTAGAAAAACAATATGTCCATTAAGTCCATTAAGTATCATTATGTCCATAATGATATGACAGGAAAAAAACTAAAGATAAACTATGATTAACAATTGGATACAGACACAAATTAATTTGTATACCTGTTTAGTTTACAGTGTGGACCCTCTATCTTCTCCCATATAAATGCAGTTAACACTGTGAATATTGAAATGAATATTGACTGAATATCTTCACCTGAATTCAGAGAATGATCTGTGTTTGTTCACTGCTTCATTCATTTCTACACTTTGTACTACTGTTGTTCTTTATTTGATTTTGCATTATTGATTTGTTTTTAAACTAGCGGGATGATCTGTGTAGTGAAGCACCAGAGACACGCTCAGACCTACAAGCATGTTCTTCAGCTCACGCTAAGTGTCCGTGACGGAGAATGAGTCGAGGGTCAGGTGTTGTGTTAAACAGCTGCTCAGATGCAGATACTAATGGATTTCTGCCTGTGGCTGGGATGGGGGTCAGTGCAGGGGTCACTGACTGTGTACAGCTTTTAGAGGATGCTACAATCTCCACCAGAATTCATATGTAATTCAACATGTAGTCAACAGCTAAGATTTGATATATAATTACAACTAGTTTCATTTCTGAGTAAGACACTGGATATACCACTTAAATCCAGAAGGTTAAATGACAAAACTGAGTTAAACCACGAGTCAGTCTCCCTGTTCTTAGTTTCAAGCAGAAATGGATGTGGATGAATATTTGCACATTCAGCATGCATGTGTGATTCAGTGTGAGAATAACGGATCTCGACTAGAAGCTTCCAGCCAGGTGTGTTGGAGACAAACACTGCAGGACGTGTTTGTAAATAATATTACAAAATATTATTACTTACCTATAAGGCCCTAAATGGTTTAGCTCCTGCGTACCTAACTAGTCTTCTATCACGCTACAATCCATCACGCTCCCTAAAGTCGCAAAACTCTACTACAGTATATAAATATATTGTAGAAACTTAATTTCCTGTAAAGCTGCTTTGCAACGATTGTATCGTAAAAGGCGCTATACAAATAAACTTGAATTGAATTGAATTGACGTCGGCCCAACAGGACACCCCTGATCTATGGGCCCTGTCCCAAATGGCACATTTCATGTGCACTTGCAGTCTTGCGGACTTACAATACCGCTGCGTGCATGTGTCCATTAAGTCCACAAGACCGTAGGGTGTACCATTCATCATTTTAGCTTCCAGAAGGGAGCTCACGAGTGCCCTCTTTGTGGCATTTACTACTTTATTCAATAACTGAAAATACTATTAACTCATATTAATTTGATGCATGATGAGTAAGAAAAATATATGTATAACAGGATTCAGAGGCAAGGATATGTCAAAATGTAAAGTTTCATATGATTTAGTATTTCACAACTGGGATTTTTTTTTTTCTTCTAGATTTCAAGATTACAAAAAACCTTTTTATGAGGAACCTGTAACTGTTCCTGCCAGATATTTACACATAACTATATGAAGGAATTAAAACAAAGATAGAGAGAGACAATCAGCAATACTATCAGATAAGGCAGACCAAAAGAGACATTTCAGTGAAGTTAATCTCTGTGGCTCTTGCTGGATGTTATGGGAAAGAACTGTGTTTCTATCACACAAACAATAAAGGCTGGAATAAAGAGCCTGCCAGTGAGCTGCAGTTATCGGTAGAAGTATCACAGTGCTGGCAGAAGGATTAGATGAAACATACTAGCAAAAAAACAGCTCAGATAAAGTCGAGAGTTTTTGTTTGTCCTGATTCTCAGGGTCAAATCAAGATTAAAGCTAGTGTTTCTTTTCCAAGCAGCTACACCGAGAGACAGGCAGCAACCATAAGACATTTGCAGCCAGAAAACCACCACCAAACATTCCTGTTAACAGGCTCATTCAAAACTCACACAGTTGCATGTTGTCACATGTCAAATGCACCTCTTTCATTCACGTTAAATAGAATTTGTGTTGTAGTCACTCTCCACTTTAACACATACAAGTTTTATCACCTTGTCAGCCAGCGTTTGAGAACTTCCCTGTCAAAGGCTAACAAATGTCTTAGATCCTGAATCATCACAGGGTGTCTATGGCCTGTCAAACTGGATACATGTTGTTTTGTTAATGATCTCGCCACACTCAGGTGACTGTGAGACAGCCGCAGGAGTCTAACTGTCTGAGAGGCTGCTCGTATCAGCGCGCTCATGCGAAACATGTTTTTCTTTAAGGTAATGTAAACAGCTGGGTTAATTCCTGTGTTTTCCTGAAAGATCGCTGCCGTCACACTATGAGTTGAAGAAACACGTCTGCTCTGAGCTCTAATGGACTGTATGTGGGTAACAGACGACTGACAAAGAAATCTTAGAGAACGCAGGTAATACCAATATTCTTTTATACTGGTACATTTCATTTTATTTACATTTCTGAAGACATGTGCAACAGCTAAAGAAAGAGTCACATATACATCCCTTTCTGAAATTAAAGCAACTTCATAACATTCTGCAACATTTTGTTTGTTTAAACTGTTGTATGATGGATTCTCACAGAGCCCTTACATATTTTTAACCATAAAAATAATCTTCTCTAGCCTCAGTGAACTGGTCATTACTGGGTCTGTGTTTACATCCACTTTGCATAGCAATTCTCATTGCTTTTTCTATCATTATAATGCAGATTATACTGCATTATCATTCTCAACCCATAGGAATACATGTGCACCTCTGCATGTTTGACAAGTATTTCCTCCTGGATAAACACTTCAAAAATGTACTTTAAAAAAATCAAGCTGCCTCTATCAAAGGCCAGAACCAGTGTTTTTGTCTCACCCACAGTCAATACATTTAGATGTCTTAACTTTCTACCACAGATGCTCATCTCAAGTATACAGCATATGCATTGTGTGTGTGTGTGTGTGTGTGTGTGTGTGTACAGTATGTGTGTGTTTGTCTTTAGATGCCACACCTGTGTCTTCAAAGATTCAAATGAAAAACAGTCCGGCGACAAATATAAAACATCAGTGATATGCTGATTTCTTGCGATACCAGACACCTCAACATGAGGGATGGTTTTATATCTGGTCTCTCCTCTCAACATGAAAGGAAGAAAAACTATGTTGCAAGTGGCAGTGAATGAGGAAAAAGCTGAATAGACAGATGTTTGAAGATGTTTGAAGCCATTTTCAACTCTAATTTGAGAAGCAAGAAATATACAGAACATTCTGAAAAAGTGTGCCCAAAAACAACACCCTTGAAAATATAAATAAAATCACATAATTGTCACGTGTCATTTCATGCAAAAAGGAGACACGAGAGATTCAAAGAATAAAACGCCTTTATTAGCTAAGCAACTTGAAGGAGATCACAGGTAACAGGTTTAATACAATGCAAACTACTATTATAAACAAGACTGAACAAAACCGGGGCTAAGTCATTTATATAGTTATCTAACAGAGGGTATACAATTTAAACAAAACTATTATTATATACACACAGGACTGAGTGAGTGAGTGAATCAATGGGGAACAGGTGGACACAATAGGTATCCATGGTAACAAATGATAACGCATTAGGAACTACTTGTAGACCAAACTAAAGATCTAAACTGAATCCTGACAAAACTTTCAGCAAAATGCTCTGTTTATCTGCATTACTCTGCATTAAACTTTTTCGGCTCCAGCATCCTGTGATCCAACAGAGAGTGTGTGTGTGTGTGTGTCCTCAGGACAGAATTACAGGGTGTTAAATATCACTTTCTTTCAGCTAAATTTAGAGGTAAAACTCCAGACGAGAGAGTTGCGGATGTGGACGGCTGTCAGGTTTGTGTTTGTGAGTCTCACTGTAACATGAGTCTGATTCGGTCAGGAAATATCAGATGTCTGAATGTAAAAGAGTCACATCAGTGTTTTTGGAGCTTTATAAAGCTCTTACAAACACTTTGACTCAGGTCACGGCGGGGTCAGCGAGGGGCCAAAGGTCATGAGATAATGACAGAGTACAAACTCGCTGCTGAGAAAAACCAGGGAGAAACAAACGAGGAAAAGACGAAAGTGACAAAGAGAAGATTACAGCTCTTCTGAAGTGTCCTGCTTCCCGGCTGATGAACGTTTGCTGGATCCGCTGCTGTTAACGTCTCCATTCGGAGCAGATTCCTGCCGCTGCAGCTTTTGTTTGCTTTAATCGTCAGGATTAAGCGGCTCTGGTGAACGTGTGTTCAGCTTTAACATGCCTGCGAGAACATAAACACTCAACAGTGTGACATGAAGTTACCAGCTCCACTTTCTGTTTGAAACATAGAGATTAATCACAGCATCACTCTGTGTTTCTGTCACATCACAGGAGCCGCGTGAATCACAGTTTACTATCATTGTTAAAAAAATACAGGGACGTTTTTCATGCTCTGAAGACTATGTGGAAAACCCAGTGGACAGCATGCTATTGATTTCTAGAGTCTTGATCTATAGCTGCTAAAGCATTCAGAGTGTTTTGGTTTTTTAGGATGTTTGCTATTTTGCTTTGTGATGTTTAATACTTTGAATATTTTGCGTCATTGAATTTAACCCGTTTAATCCCAAATTTTTCCCAGACATGAAAATATCCAAATGATGTGTCATAAGTAACCCTTTGAAATAATTAATAATAATTATTTTGGAAAGGTGTGTGAAAAATTGTGTTTTATGTTTGGTGGGATAATGTGAGTACTGAAATAACATATTTCTGCAGTCATAAAAATTGTTATATATCTTAGCCCAGCTATTTTAAACTGTTTGATCACATTCTAGGGTTACTATTATGCATAAAAACCTTATACAACATTGATAGGAACACTGAGATAAAAAACTAAAAAATTCAACCGTCACCGCATTTCAAAATTGTTCATTTTTGTAAAATATAACATCAAATTTTTATATTAATGCTATGAGTATTACAACATCATTATTGTACATTTTTTGTAACATTTGAATTTTTAATTTAGTGCAATATTTTGTCATTGCAACATTTTAGTGTAATTTTCACTAACAACTGCAATTTTATTAATATTGTATACCTAAGTTATCCCAGCGGTCACTATTGTGACCATCAACATGTTTACTCACTCTATGACCACACTCAACAAAACTGAATATATGTGAATTCATGTATTAATACTAGACACCCTAAAGATCACGTGTACCAAAAATCTGTGTCGTATCTTTATGTTAACATGCTTTACAAGCCTCTTGTTTCAGAGCTTTGATGCAGTTATCATCATCTCAAGATTATGTTCTGATCATGTGACAATCATGTGACACTGCACATATTTAATTGAGACCCTTTATTGTTTCCATATTTGCAGGGAGTCACTAAAACACCAGTCAGTAAGGTTTTTAGAGCTTTATAAATGAAAACCTTCTTTACGGTCACTATTGTGAGTGCTGGGATTAAACAGGTTAAGGTTAGTTTAAATTAATCTGCATCACCTCAACTCTGCTTACTTTTACTAGTGAAATTTCTTCTGCCATAAGACTCTTTCATGACCGAATGACAGATCTCTCGGTAACGACGTGTTGTGTTTCTCATGCTGTGCTTTCAGCTCTTCATCTGACGGACTTCACACCGCTGATCTCTGAGGAGAAACAGACCAGAATGATGGTGTAAGAGCAGAAATTATATACTCATAAATCAAACGCAACGTTAACCTCCTTTCAAACAACAACACCTTCTGTTGTTACTCTTCTTCTTATCTTATTCACTGTTTGATTACCAGATAAGGTAATCATTTTCCCAAGTCTTTCTTAATAAAGATCACACAACAGATATTTAGCATTATTTCCCAGGCCTGGTTTCCAGGTGTTTGTCGGTGTTTCGTCTGCTGTTGTAAACGTTGGTCCTGCTGCACATGATGCTTTATTTCAGAGGAACAGGGATTTTCCAGAAAATAATCTGTTTAACAATCTGTCATACGCCAAAACCATGATCTGCGAAAAAAACTGCTTTGACTTTTGCCAGTGCCTATACTTGCATGTGTATTTCACGCATCTAGGCTCACCGCGACTTCAATGACCACAGAGTTTGTTTAATATTGTTAATAAAAAGGCCCTTATGTTGCTTTGATTCAAATCACAACCTGCTTTCTATAACCTTGAGAATAACAAAGACTTCAAAGCTCGCTTTTCTAAAACTTCAAAAGAGTCAAAGATGCTAAAAACACTGACAATAAAGCTGTGATGAGGTAAAGTTGTGTGAGTTACACTGCAACTTACCCCGATCTTACTTCATAACAGTTCTGTGCTGTTTGAGTTACGTCTTAATCTCTCCGCAGGAGGCACAGTAAAACAATTACAGGTCATTTAAATGTGGAAATGTGGATTTACCACGATTTACCATGTAATCACCTTCTTCCTGCACTTCTCAAGAGGCTTTAGATGAGCTCTATAAGAGGATTTCCACAGTTTATCCCCAAATCTGTTACATCAGCTGATAAACTTCCTCAAAGGTCATCTATAAATATATATGTTTTTTTTTACATAATATATGAGTGTGTACTGTGTGTACTTATTATGCATATATAAATACAATACACACATGTATATATTAAAGAAAAATATGCTATGTTTATATATTAAATACATTTATATATCATATAAAATATAGTAATACAAATATATAAATGTCTATACATATAAATATTTTCTAAATATATACTGTATGTGTGTGCATTTATATCTACAACACGAATTCCAGAAATGTTGGGACGTTTTTTTTTTAAATTTGAATAAAATGAAAACTAAAAGACTCTCAAATCAATAGAACATAGATAGCATAACAAATGTTTAAACTGAGAAATTTTACAATTTTATGAACTAAATGAGCTCATTTCAAATGTGATGCCTGCTACAGGTCTCAGAATAGTTGGGACGGGGGCATGTTTATCATGGTGTAGCATCTCCTCTTCTTTTCAAAACAGATTGAAGACGTCTGGGCATCGAGGTTATGAGTTTCTGTAGTTTTGGAATTTGGTCCCATTCTTGCCTGATATAGGTTTCCACCTGCTGAAGAGTTCGTGGTCGTCTTTGACGTATTTTCCGTTTAATGATGCACCAAATGTTGTCTATAGGTGAAAGATCTGGACTGCAGGCCAATTCAGCACCCAGACTCTTCTACTACGAAGCCATGCTGTTGTAATAGCTGCAGTATGTGGTTTTGCATTGTCCTGCTGAAATACACGTCCTCTGGAGGGGAGCATATGTTGCTCTAAAACCTTTATATACCTTTCAGCATTCATAGTGCCTTCCAAAACATGCAAGCTGCCCATACCGTATGCACTTATGCCCCCCCATACCATCAGAGATGCTGGCTTTTGAACTGAACGCTGATGACACGCTGGAAGGCCTCCCTCCTCTTTAGCCCGGAGGACACGGCGTCCGTGATTTCCAACAAGAATGTCAAATTTGGACTTGTCTGACCATAGAACACTTTTCCACTTTGAAACAGTCCATTTTAAATGACCCTTGGCCCACAGGACACGATGGCACTTCTGGACCATGTTCACATATGGCTTCCTTTTTGCATGATAGAGCTTTAGTTGGCATCTGCAGATGGCACGGCGGATTGTGTTTACTGACAGTGGTTTCTGGAAGTATTCCTGGGCCCATTTAGTAATGTCAATGACAGAATCTGATGAGTGATGCAGTGTCGTCTGAGGGCCCGAAGACCACGGGCATCCAACAAAGGTCTTCGGCCTTGTCCCTTACGCACAGAGATTTATCCAGTTTCTCTGAATCTTTTGATGATGTTATGCACTGTAGATGATGTGATTTGCAAAGCCTTTGCAATTTGACGTTGAGGAACGTTGTTTTTATAGTATTCCACAATCTTTTTACGCACTCTTTCACAGATCGGAGAGCCTCTGCCTCTCTAAGACATCCATTTTATAACTAATCATGTTACAGAACTGATGTCAATTAACTTAACTAGCTGCTAGATGTTCTCCCAGCTGAATCTTTTCTTTTCTTGCTTTTTCAGCCCTTTGTTGCCCCCGTCCCAACTTTTTTGAGATCTGTAGCAGGCATCAAATGTGAAATGAGCTCATTTAGTGGATAAAAGTATAACATTTATCCGTTTAAACATTTGTTATGTTATCTATGTTCTATTGTGAATAAAATATTGGTTCATGTGATTTGAAAGTCTTTTAGTTTTCATTTTATTCAAATGTAAAAAACATCCCAACATTTCCGGAATTCGGGTTGCACATAATAAATATACACAGCACACATACATATATTATGTAAACAAAACCTTTTATTTTGGATGTGATTAATCGCGATTAATCGTTTAACAGCACTAATATATCTATGTCTTTTTATATATGTATGTGTCTTCTTCAATGCTTGGTTCCTTCAGATGTGATGATTTGAGTTTGGCTCTCTTGAATTAATAACTACATTAGACCACAGGCATAAACCCAAGTAGCTAAAACATGAAACAAAATCACAGATTCTCTGAACTGCAGTTGATTTATTTTTGTTTAGATCTATTTTTGGCTCCTTTGCCTTTATTTGAGGATGGTTAGGAAGAGACATGAAGCATTCGGTGGGATCAGAGAAGGACTCAAACTCAGGTCGTTGTGGCTTAGGATTCGATCTCTAGTCTCAATCGTAATTACTTTGATGATTTTACAGTCAGTGTTGATTTGTGGGAATGATGTCTTTATCTGTGACTGAAAACAAGACACACTGACAGTTTATGAAAAGTGCTCTGTTCTTCTTCTATTATGGGAAGAGTAAATTTGCTTAAGATTGAATTTGTTTGCATTGATTGTTCTGTTCGTTTGGATATAAGCACGCATATTTGCACAATTTTAATTTACGAATAGTGTCCTAAACATCCTGTTCATATCTGCCATTTGATCACAGTATATATTTGTAAATGTGTTTTGTTTGAGTTTCTCTCTCTGACAAGTGTAGATTTCCTTCTGTCATATCATAGCAGATCAAACTCAACTAACCCATCGCTGCATTGAGAAGCGTAGCTGAAGTCTGTTGGCAGAAGGAGCGTCTGACGTGCCTGCAGTATCTCACCATCTTCTCTCAACATCTCTTTACATTTCAAGATAAAGCATCTTTTCACAGTGTGACTGGAACATCGTTCACACCACCACGCTGCAGGTTCAAGCCCACATATTCAGATCAGATCTAATCGCTTTCTGAAAGAAAAACTAAAATCTCTGTGCGCTGCATAAGAGCTAAACTTTTCTGTCAAAATCAAGAGAATTAATGCAGTTGCAGTATTGGCATCACATTCAAAGTTTTGAAAACTTTTCTAAAGATTTTTTAAATGCAAAAAAGGCATTGATAATATTTAAAACAACAATGAGTTATCATGCAACCCTACAGAGGATAAACACCTATTATATATACAGTGTATATATACACTGTATATATATATATATATATATATATATATATATGAGAAGAGTTTATTTGCAAAAACAGATAACTCCGTTTTTGTTTTGTTTTTTCAAAAAATCATGTTTTTTATTATGTTACCATGTTTTTTGTTTTTGTTTTATGGTTGTGACGGAGCTGACGAGACGTGAGACATGCGGATCCAAATGCAAGCTTTTTATTAGAAAACATGGTCGAAACAGGCAGGGTCGGGCTGTAGCAATCAGGTATGGCATGGGCAAGACACAAGAGTAATCCTTAGGCAAGCGTAGGTCGGCGATCGGCAAACTTAATCCAGAGAGCTAGGCAGAGAGAATAATCCAGGAGCACGGGCAGAATCAGAACACAGGAAATCAAACTAAGAATACTAGGGAAATGCTTTGTATGCAGCGGGGCTAACAATACTCGGCAGAGTGTGAGAGAAAGTCCAGAGTTTATATAGTGTGTGTGTGTGTGTGTGTGTGTGTGTGATTGGATGATGGTGATTGAGAGATGGTGAACAGGTGCAAGCGTGATTATAGTGAACAGCTGTGTGGGTGCAGTGAATGCTGGGAAATGTAGTCTAAGAGTGATCTGTAACTGTGTGAAAGTCCATGTGCTGGGAGAGTGACCTCTAGTGGTGAATGAAGGAAAGTTCATGGCCAGGATTCGTGACATAGCCCCCCCCCTTAAGGAGCAGCTTCCAGACGCTCCTAAACAATCCTAGGTGGGCGGTGGAGCGGAGGCGGAACAGGGGGAGGGACGGAGGGCCAGGTCCATGTGGAAGCCAGGGCGGAGAGGATGGAACTGGAGCCCCCCAGGGCGGAAAAGATGGGACCAGAACCCGCCAGGGCGGAGCAGACGGACCCGGAGCCCACCAGGGCGGAGCAGATGGACCTGGGGCCCACCAGGGTAGGGCAGACGGGACCAGGACCCACCAGGGCGGAGCAGATGGACCTGGAACCCACCAGGGCGGAACAGACTGGACCAGAGACCACCGCAGGGAAGCAGACTGGGCAGGTAGCCCTGACAGAACCTGGAAGCAGAGGAGAACAAGGACAAACAACACAGGGAGAGCAGAGACAGACAACACTGGGAGAACAGAGACAGACAACACAGGGAGAGCCTTCCCGATCTCAGGGGCCGTGCCAGGGCAGGACAGGAAATCCCAGACGGCCTCCGTAGCCATGACAGGGCCGGACAGGGAATCACCGACGGCCTCCTTAGCCGTGTCAGGACAGGGCGTGAGTTCATAGACAGCCTTCCTAGCCGTGACAGGACAGGGTGAGAGTTCATAGATGGCCTCCATGGCCGGGACAGGACAGGGCGAGAGTTCATAGACGGCCTCCTTAGCCGTGACAGGACAGTGCGAGAGTTCATAGACAGCCTTCCTAGCCATAACAGGACAGGGTGAGAGTTCATAGACGGCCTCCATGGCCGGGACAGGACAGGGCGAGAGCTCACAGACGGCCTCCATAGCCGTGACAGGACAGGATGAGAGCTCACAGACGGCCTTCTTAGCCGTGACAGGACAGGGTGAGAGCTCACAGACGGCCTCCATAGCCGTGACAGGACAGGATGAGAGCTCACAGACGGCCTCCATAGCCGTGACAGGACAGGATGAGAGCTCACAGACGGCCTCCATAGCCGTGACAGGACAGGATGAGAGCTCACAGACGGCCTTCTTAGCCGTGACAGGACGGGGTGAGAGTTTACAGGAGGATACCACCAACACCTCTGGAGGTTTTGCAGTTAACGCCGCCACCTCTGGAGGTTCTACGGTGGTAACCTGACCGGGTGAGAGTATATTGCTGGGCGCCACCACCTTGCCAGGGGCTGAGGATCGCACCACCGCTTGGGGAGGTTCTGCAGCAAATGCCTTCCCCTGGGGCAGTACAGTGGTGGTGTATGTGGCCCAAATGCAACATAGTGCGATCCCCACCCTGGGAAGCGCTTCAGACAGGGTAAATAGTTCATGGACAGGAGGGTCAAAGTGAGTGGATTTGGAGATACCAGCAGTGCGTACAGACACCAGCGGTGCATCCCTCAAGCTGGATATCAACCGGAGAACTCGAAGGACTGACCTTAAATCTCTCGGTGTGACAGAGTCTGGCAGTTCCGCTGAGACGTGAGGAGACTCTGACAGTTCGGCTGAGACTTGAAGAGACTCCGGCTGGTCCGCTGTGACGTGGTCTGACTCGGGCTGGTCCGCTGTGACGTGGTCTGACTCGGGCTGGTCCGCTGTGACGTGGTCTGACTCGGGCTGGTCCGCTGTGACGTGGTCTGACTCGGGCTGGTCAGCTGTGACGTGGTCTGACTCGGGCGGGTCAGCTGTGACGTGGTCTGACTCGGGCTGGTCAGCTGTGACGTGGTCTGACTCGGGCTGGTCAGCTGTGACGTGGTCTGACTCGGGCTGGTCAGCTGTGACGTGGTCTGACTCGGGCTGGTCAGCTGTGACGTGGTCTGACTCGGGCTGGTCAGCTGTGACGTGGTCTGACTCGGGCTGGTCAGCTGTGACGTGGTCTGACTCGGGCTGGTCAGCTGTGACGTGTTGTGGATCTGGCTGGTGAGCTGAGGCGTGGTGTGGTTCTGGCTGATGAGCTGAGACGTGTTGTAGCTCTGGCTGTTGAGCTGAGGCGTGATGTGGCTCTGGCTGATGAGCTGAAACAGGGGTTGATTCCTGATGGTCAACGGTGGCTTGGCTTGACTCGTGACGATCAACTGTGGCTTGGCTTGACTCGTGACGATCAACTGTGGCTTGGCTTGACCTTTTAACATCGGCTGTGACTTGACTTGGTTCTTTAACATCAGCGGCGACTTGACTTGGCTTCTTAACATCAGTTGGGACTTTATTTGGCTCTTTAACATCAGCGGTGACTTGACTTGGCTCTTTAACATCAACGGTGACTTGACTTGTCTCTTTAACATCAGCGGTGACTTGACTTCTCTTTAACATCAGCGGTGACTTGACTTCTCTCTTTAACATCAGCGGTGACTTGACTTCTCTCTTTAACATCAGCGGTGACTTGACTTCTCTCTTTAACATCAGCGGTGACTTGACTTCTCTCTTTAACATCAGCGGTGACTTGACTTCTCTCTTTAACATCAGCGGTGACTTGACTTCTCTCTTTAACATCAGCGGTGACTTGACTTCTCTCTTTAACATCAGCGGTGACTTGACTTCTCTCTTTAACATCAGCGGTGACTTGACTTCTCTCTTTAACATCAGCGGTGACTTGACTTCGCTCTTTAACATCAGCGGTGACTTTACTTGACTCTTTAACATAGGCTGTGACTTGACTTGGTTTGTGTTTGGCAGCAATGACGCTACGGGGTGTTGTTGTTGCTGCCATTTGGTGAGCGTGCTCACCAAAGCACGCTCACACAATTGGTGGCTGTGTTCACACAATTGGGTGCGGTGTCTCGTTCCTCCGCGACTCCCACAGTGAACGTTGAACCAACAGTCAGTAGGGCATAGTCCAAAAACTGAGCGAGTGAAGCACGCGTACCCTCGCGTCTAAACTCAGATCTCAATGGTTGATTAATGCCATCGCAAAAAATCTCGATCAAAGTAATGTCCGGTAAATCTGAGTAATTAGCGAAGACTAAAAACTCTCTAATATGTTGCTCCAGTGATCGAGGACCTTGTTTAAGGGCAAACAAGATTCTTGTCGTGTCCATACCTGCTGAATGACCGTCTGAGAAGCTGCTGGATCCTAGTGGGCCGAGTATTCTGTGACGGAGCTGACGAGACGTGAGACATGCGGATCCAAATGCAAGCTTTTTATTAGAAAACATGGTCGAAACAGGCAGGGTCGGGCTGTAGCAATCAGGTATGGCATGGGCAAGACACAAGAGTAATCCTTAGGCAAGCGTAGGTCGGCGATCGGCAAACTTAATCCAGAGGGCTAGGCAGAGAGAATAATCCAGGAGCACGGGCAGAATCAGAACACAGGAAATCAAACTAAGAATACTAGGGAAATGCTTTGTATGCAGCAGGGCTAACAATACTCGGCAGAGTGTGAGAGAAAGTCCAGAGTTTATATAGTGTGTGTGTGTGTGTGTGTGTGTGTGTGTGTGATTGGATGATGGTGATTGAGAGATGGTGAACAGGTGCAAGCGTGATTATAGTGAACAGCTGTGTGGGTGCAGTGAATGCTGGGAAATGTAGTCTAAGAGTGATCTGTAACTGTGTGAAAGTCCATGTGCTGGGAGAGTGACCTCTAGTGGTGAATGAAGGAAAGTTCATGGCCAGGATTCGTGACAATGGTGTTAGTTAGCTGTTTTTTTTAGTTATTTTTTAACCTAGTCAAAATAACCCAAATACAGTTTGATTGAGATTAATTGGAAAGCGCAATGAAAAAACATGATTTCTGAGAATTGTTAAAAACGGAGTAATCTGTTTTTGCAAATGAACTCTTCATAAATATATATATATATATATACACTGCCCTCCAAAAGTTTGGAAACACTCCTGGCAAAGTGTGGTTTTGGACGATATCAGCATAAATCCTTATCATTTTTTGATGCAAATACTGTACATTAAAGTAACTTGACATTATCATTGAAGACCAGCAATAATAATTTTCATTTTGATTACATAATAATATATACTGGTTTAAACTTGGCACAGGTTTTGGCTCAGCACACCTTAATAGCTTCAACAATTGATTACAATTAAGTTTAGAATACAAAGAACCAATTAGAACACAATTTAGGTCAGATGGTTTACAAATATTTTAAGTTTTTTCTATGTATAAACTGTTTATGTAATAAAATATGTTTTCGTAGTTTGTGTTGTCCCTTATCAGTGCAAAATTGTCACAAATTAAAAAGGATTCATGCCAATATTGTCCAAAACCCCACTTTTCTAGAGCGTTTCCAAACTTTTGGAGGGCACTGTATATATATATATATATATATATATATACATATATATATATATATATATATTAAACAGACCTTTCCAGCTTTACATCAGCTGAGACTTCCAGGTCCATCGCTCTCTAAATAATGAGCAGACATATGAAACATGTCACCTGGAGTCGTTAAGTAGGATAATACTCTTGTTTTAAAAACAATATAATGGTTTGTTTAGCAGAAAGCTCCTGACGGGGTCCTCGGGGCGAATCCACCTGAAGGCACTCATTACATGTAATTAACAGCTAATGAGGTAAACGTGTTTTCCATTCAACAACACAATGACGCCAACAGTAGCAAATGCTCTGCCTGTGCAAGAGATTCTGTAACAGTAAAAATACAGGACAGGACTAAATGCAGTGAAGTTATTTTCACATTTCCAAAATCAGCTACTGTAGCACAAGATCATTGTATGTACTGAAAAAAATGTATAGCCTGAATGCACTGTAAGTCGCTTTGGATAAAAGAGTCTGCTAAATGCATAAATGTAAATGTAAATGTAATGTATATATTTTGGTATTTTTTCCACTAATGTTTTCACTACTTTCCAGACATTAAAAAGAGCATAATCTCATATCTCTGAGACATTAAAGGCAAGGCAAGGCAAGTTTTTTATATAGCACATTTCATACACAGTGGTAATTCAAAGTGCTTTACATAAAAGAAAGTGAAATAATCATTCACAGCAATAAAAACAAGGAATTAAAAATAATAAAACAAGGAATTTTAAAATGATATAGAAATTGATTTAAAATGAAATTTAAAACAGTTAAATAGAAAAGGATTATACATAAAATACAATGCAGTCAGTTCGGACGTAGCACAGTGCTCATTCAACAAATGCACAGCTAAATAGATGAGTTTTGAGACTGGATTTAAATGTGGCTAATCTTTTAGCACATCTGATCTCTTCTGGAAGCTGGTTCCAGCTGCAGGCGGCATAATAGCTAAAAGCGGACTCCCCTTGTTTTGTGTGAACCCTTGGTATTTCTAACTGACTCGATCCTAATGATCTGAGTGGTCTGTTAGGTTTATATTCAGTGAGCATATCTGCAATGTATTTAGGTCCTAGACCATTGAGTGACTTATAAACCAGTAAAAGTACTTTAAAATCAATCCTAAATGTAACTGGAAGCCAGTGTAAGGACCTGAGGACTGGTGTGATATGCTCAGATTTTCTGGTTCTAGTCAGAATCCTGGCAGCAGTGTTCTGGATGAGCTGCAGCTGTCTAATGGTCTTCTTTGGAAGGAGACCATTACAATAATCCACCCTGCTGGTGATAAAGGCATGAACAAGTTTCTCCAAGTCTTGACTGGAAACAAAACATCTAATTCTTGCAATGTTTTTGAGATGATAGTATGCTGATTTAGTTACTGCTTTGACATGACTACTAAAACTAAGGTCTGTCTCCAGAATCAGCCCAAGATTTCTGACTTGATTTTTAGTTGTTTGACCCCTAGAGTCAAGGTATGCATTCACCTTGAGAACTTCATCTTTGTTTCCAAATGCAATGACTTCAGTTTTCTCCTTGTTTAACTGAAGAAAGTTTTGGCACATCCAACTGTTAATTTCATCAATGCATTGGCAGAGGGAGTCAATGGGGCTATAATCATTTGGAGATAAGGCTAGGTAGATCTGGGTATCATCAGCATAGCTGTGATAGGCAATGTGGTTCTTCCTCATTATCTGACTTAGTGGGAGCATATACAGGCTAAACAAGAGCGGTGTAAGAATTGAGCCTTGTGGGACTCCGCATGTCATGGACGTCCACTTAGACTTATGCTCTCCTATACTCACATAATAACCTCTCCCTTCTAAGTATGACCTGAACCATTTGAGTGCCATCCCAGAAAGCCCGACCCAGTTTTCCAGTCTCTCTAGAAGTATGTTATGATCGACAGTGTCAAACGCAGCACTAAGATCTAGTAGTACCAGCACTGATATTTTGCCAGAATCAGAATTAAAGCGAATATCATTTATTATCTTAATGAGTGCTGTCTCTGTGCTGTGATGCACACGGAAACCAAATTGAAAATTATCCAGGTATCCATTTGAGTTTAAGTAGTTGTTCAGCTGATTAAAAACTATCTTTTCTATAATCTTACCTATGAAAGGAAGATTTGATATTGGTCTATAGTTGCTCAACATGGTGCTATCAAGATTGCGCTTTTTCAGAAGGGGCTTAACAACTGCAGTTTTCAGGGAGTTTGGAAAAGTCCCAGAAAGAAGTGAGGTGTTCACCACTTCTAAGAGATCTGCTTCTAAACAGTTAAGCACACTTTTGAAAAAAGATGTGGGAAGTGTGTCAAGATAGCAGGTTGACGATTTAAGATGCTGTACTATTTCTTCCAAAATTTTGCTATCAATTGTTTTCAAAAACAGACATAGTCACTTCTTTTTGAGATTGCGGTCGAATCTGTGTGACCTCTGTATTACAGGAAGATGTGCCAATCTCCTTTCTGATATTACTGATCTTCTCTGAAAAGAAGGAAGCAAACTCATTGCATTTGCTGTCAGAGAGCATTTCACTGGGAATCTGACTTGGGGGGGGGGGGGGGGTTGTCAGTCTCTCAACAGTAGCAAAAAGAGTGCGAGTGTTGTTTAAGTTATTGTTTATAAGGTTTGAGAAGAAGGTCTGTCTAGCTGTGGCTAGATCCACATTGAAAGCATGAAGGCTGTCTTTATAGATGCTATAGTGTATTTCAAGTTTCGTCTTCTGCCACATCCGCTCAGCTTTTCTGCATTGTCTTTTCATATTCTGAACTGCTGTTGATTTTCTCCAAAATGATTTTTGTCTGCCATTCCTCTTGCTGACCTTTATCGGTGCAATATCATCAATAACATTCTTAACTTTTGAGTTAAATGAATCCAGGAGAGGATCAACAGAGTCTGCAGAAATGCTTGGTGTTAAAGATATAGCCTCCATAAATAGCACACTAGTGTTCTCATTAATGCATCTCTTTCTGACAGAGACAGATCTAGATTCAGTGGTGACAGAGATCAGTATATCAAAGAAAATACAGAAGTGATCAGACAGTGCTACATCCTTAATAACAATGGATGAAATGTTTAGACCTCTACTGATGAGTAAATCTAGAGTGTGTCCACGATTGTGTGTGGGTCCATGTACATGCTGAATCAGGTCAAAAGTGTTTAAAACAGTTAAAATTTATTTTGTAGTTTTGACTTCAGCATTATCTATGTGAATATTAAAATCCCCTGCAATAGCAAAACAGTCAAACTCTGAGGAAATCATTGATAACAGTTCTGTGATCTCTTCAACAAAGGCTGGAGAGTATTTTGGAGGCCTGTAAATGATGATAAACAGAATGCGTGGGGCACCTTTCAGCACAATACCTAGAAATTCAAGCGATGCTTCACCCAAAAAGTAAATGCTGTCATCATTTACTCGCTCTCACGCTGTTCCAAACCTGTATGAGTTTCTTTCTTCTGTTCAATGCAAAATAAAGGATTTTTAATCATGTTGAAAACCAAACTGATGGTAGCCATTGACTTCCATAGTGTGAAAAAATACTATGTAAGTCAATGGCTACTGCCAACTGTTAACCTAAGGGTGAGTAAATTATTTCCTTCTTCTGTGCACTGTCTCTTTAAGGGACCCTCATAAGGTCTTATATTTTAATCTGGTGTCCCTAGTGTTTCACTGGAACTAGAAGACAAGACAAGTTAACTAGATGCTTTTTGTGTGTTTGTTACTTTATTTACTTTTTAAGGGTCATGCTGGAGCTGTGTGAGTGTGTGTGTGTGTGTGTGTGTGTGAGTGTGAGTGTGTGTGTGTGTGTGTGTGTGTGTGTGTGTGTGTGAGAGAGAGAGAGTGTGTGTGTGTGTGTGAGTGAGAGAGAGTGTGTGTGTGTGTGAGAGAGAGAGAGTGTGTGTGTGTGTGTGTGTGTGTGTGAGTGAGTGTGCGTGAGTGAGTGTGCGTGAGTGTGTGTGTGGGTGTGTGTGTGTGTGTGTGTGGTGTGTGTGTGTGTGTGTGTGTGTGTGTGTGTGAGTGAGTGAGTGTTGTGTGTGTGTGTGTGTGTGTGTCTGTCTCTCTCTGTGTGTGTGTGTGTGTGTCTCTCTGTGTGTGTGTGTGTGTGTGTGAGTGAGTGAGAGTGTGAGTGTGTGTGTGTGTGTGTGTGTGTGTGTGTGTGTGTGTGTGTGTGTGTGTGTGTGTGTGTGGTGTGTGTGTGTGTGTGTGTGTGTGTGTGTGTGTGTGTGTGTGTGTGTGTGTGTGAGTGTGTGTGTTTGTGTGTGTGTGTGTGTGTGTCTGTCTCTCTGTGTGTGTGTGTGTGTGTGTGTGTGTGTCTCTCTGTGTGTGTGTGTGTGTGTGAGTGAGTGAGAGTGTGAGTGTGTGTGTGTGTGTGTGTGTGTGTGTGTTTGTGTGTGTGTGTGACAGATACACCATCAGTCAAGCATGTCATTCTCTCAGCCAGCAGTGAAATGCTCCGTCTAACATTAAAATAAACAAGAGCTCATCTGGGTGTCTAAACGTCATCAGTCCAAAATAAAACATATTTTTATGAGCAGACAGACAGATGCGTTCAGCAATCACTTATTTATTCGGGTGAATCTCTCTAAGAAAAATGTCATATTGTAGTCCATCCCAAAATCAAAAGAAAAGATAAAGGACATTTTGCATATGCTTTGTCACTATAAATATAAATATATATTTTTGCATCATTTTAATTGACAATTAAAATGTTATAACCCCCATTCTCATTACTGTAATGCAAAATATTCATTTATTCTAATTTTGATTGTTTTGTGTATGTGTAATACAGAAATTAACGTTATTTTGATTTCAATAGATCAGCATAAATTACAGTAGATATAGATACAGCAGAAAACAATTATCACCACACTGCACTCTGTAATTAAATGAGTGTTCTCACAGGCACAAACGGCTCATGGATGCAGGTTCAGTCCTGCAGTGTTTAGTGTTTCGCTGAAGGACTCGATGGAGAAACATCAGATCTTTGTATGGATTCAACACACAGCCCTTCAATCCACTGCAGCATTAAAGACCACAACAAACACTCTGTTTCTGACCAGCACTGCTGAGAGTGAGTGAGAGTGAGAGAGAGCGAGAGAGAGAGAGAAACCTGGATGTACCTTTTATAGGCTCTGGTGAAGCATGTGTGTACCGTAATGAACCAGTAGAGGGCAGCATTTGTTCACGCTTAAGGCTACAGCTTTATTCACCAAGTGTGCGCAAACACACGAGGAATTTGTTGTGGTTTTTAAGAAGCTCTTGGTACATACATATATACATACATATCTGTCATAAGAACAGAACCATTTAAAGAGGCTTAACAATAATAATAATGTGTATGAATCTGGAACAGAAGATTTATGTACAGATTTGTGCATTATATACTCTATATATACAGCTGTATAGAAATATGCATATCTATTTACATAGTACTTGAGAGAGAGGCAATATGTAATGAATTACAGAACACAGGTAATAATTCCTGTGATAGTTGTTTAGGCTGGAGATGGCATGGGGGAAAAAACTGTTTTTATGCCTAGATGTTCTAGTGCACAGAGATCTGTAGCGTCTGCCTGAAGGGAGAAGCGCAAACAGGTCATGTCCAGGGTTGTGGACAAAAAAGTGTTTTTTGACCTTGCATGCATGTCAACCTGTTGTTGGGGATCCCAAAACTAAAATATGAACCTTTCATAACCCATAAAAGGGGCACTTTAAGGGATTTTATATGTAATGTGGCGTTTCCATCACTCGTTTCTCATGCGATACTTCAAAATGCGCATTAAAACAGGGTGATGGAACATAGCTTTTGTCAGTCGTTGTCTTGGCTAAGTGGTAGCGTGTTTTCATTTGCCCTGTTACTCCTGTTCTTGTTTCCCGCTTGCATTGGGAACCTGCCTCTCCTCTACTGTGCCTCAGCTAATCATTACAGATGGGCAGATATTTATTTTAAGGCTGAAGTGGAAAACCATGCAACCACAACATTTGTCAGAACTCAAGCATATATTTATATATCCAGCAGCATGCATCCAAACGCTGCTTCAGAAACACTTTTTGATGGTTAAATTTAAAGCGTTTCTATTATTAGCACATCTGAGTGGGACAAAGTTCCTCTAACTATATTTAAACATTAAACGAGTCTCTCAGTCTGATTTCAAACACTTCTCACAAAGTGTTTTTAATGATTTAAGCAGGCTTAAGAAAGCTTAATAAAACATTCATAGCCGTTAAAAACATTATTGTACATATAAGAAACAACATATAGAAATTACAGTTGCACTTTATTTTACAGTACATGTACTTACAGTGTACTTACCTAAAAAGTTCTGGTAATATAAGGGGGTTGAGTTAAGTTCAGGGTTAGTATCTAGTTATTACCTTGTTATAGTAATTACTATAATAAGTACATAGTATGTACATGACTGTAAAATAAAGTGCTACAAAAATTACACTAAAATGGCATTGAAAACAGTTCATTCATTATAAAAATACTTATTTTGCTCCTTAAGAATAATAATAATAATGATTAAAAAAAGAGAATATGCAATATGATATCTAAAAATGTGTAAATATTGAAATCTATTTGGCAAGGCATCATGCATCAACCCCGTCAAAACTTACATCAATTACTGATTGAACCAATAAGAATATCATCATAAATAATTATAATTCATACATAATATATCAACTACAATGAACTTCACAATGTAAGAAGAGAAGAAATGAGGACGAGGACGAGGTCTGTTCTTGTGGAGATTGTCCTGTGGTTCACAGCAGCCTGAGATCAAACAGAGTAAAGAAGAGTAAAAACAACAGTAACAGACCACAGTCATCTGATTCATGTCACGGTGCACACACGAGGGAGGATACAGGAACACGCAGACGAGGACTTAAACTCAAATAATAGTCTTTAATGTTGACAAGACAGGACAAGGCAAGGCTGACAGACAAGATACACCGGGGAGTCACAAGTAGACCAGACGAAATCAAACTCAAAAGACAGGAACTAAATACACAGGGTAATTAACACATAATCACATACACACAGCTGGACACAATTTAACTCATAATGACATGAAACAAGGACAGGAAACAAACCAAATATAGACACAAGAGGCAGGAACAGATGACACACACAACAGAACCCTGACATAACTCCCCCCTCCCGGAAGGCGTGTCCCACGCCGTAACAGTTCCATCGGGGAGGGGGGGTGGGCGCTCTGGAGGCCCCTCAGGACAGACATGGACAGGAACACAGGACGGGGACCTCCAGAGCGGAACAGATGAAGGAGGCCCGGCCCGGCCCTCGGCCCGGCCGCCACAGCCGGAACCCTTTCCACCCCCCAAAAAAAATTCCCTGGGGAAGTTAGGGGGTATCAGGAGCTATGCGGTTGCTAGGGTACTCTGAGTGGTTGCTAGAGTGTTGTTATGCGGTTGCTAGGGTACCTGGGGCAGTTGCTAGGGTGTTGCTATGCGGTTACTAGGGTACCTGAGGTGGTTGCTAAGGTGTTGTTATGTGGTTGCTAGGGTACCTAGGGTGGTTGCTAGGGTGTTGTTATACGGTTGCCAGGTTGCATACCATTTTCAAACTGCAGAAACACACAAAGCTCCTTCAGCTCTGTTTGGTTTCTTCTCACTGAGCAACAGAATTTCCTGATTTTAACGTCGAAACGACATCTCGAACAAAACAAGATTCTGTTACAGCCATGATCTTGATATTATCTTTCATAAATACCTGGACTTGACTCAGAAATACTGATTGAATCCGTTTCTGCTGCGATGGAGGAGAGCTGAAGGAGTTATTTTCCACAGACGTGTCATTTAGAAATCTTGTGTTTACTCTGAGTGTGTCTGCTTGAATATATGGTTTATGAGTGTATTAAAACATAAACCTGGTTTATGAGGACACTTCCTCTGTGTGTGTTATACTCACATACAGACATCAACAGAACTGTCTGCTCTTCCAGCCCTGATTGGTTGCGTCTGCAGTCGGCAGCCAGCGAATCTGACACAAATAACTGGAGTCAGATCATCTGCATCAACGTTTCTGTTCACATGCACAGGTTTGCAGCTCACCAGCTTTAGAAACAGAGTATAAGCCTTTCCAATAGCTCATACAACTCTGGTAAAGGACACACTTGTACTTTGGCAAACCAGGATGCCAGTATTGGGCCATAACAGCATATCATTCACTGCAATTAGCATCTTTACTAATGTTCGACTGATATGTTGTTTTAAAGGCTGATGCTGATATCTTGGAGGGCAGAGTGGATATAAACCTGATACTAAAACATTTTTAAATCATTCGTGATTAGTTTGAGAAACCCTTATCTGTAACACTTTATTTTTTGCACCTTATTTTAGTATTTTTTTCCACAAATAAAGAAATGAAATAAACTCATTAGTCTTTATATCAGACCGTTCTTTAATGAAACTGGTACTTGATGACCAAACAGAAAACTTTCTGCTGAATTCAATAATTAAAAAATGCCTTGGCAATATATCTTTCAACCATTAATCTTTATAGTGCATATGTATTTGTTCAAAGGGGACATTGTAAGCAAAATTTACTTTTGCATGGTGTTTGCATATAAATGTGTGTTAGCAGTGTGTGGACACAACCACCCTACATAAATAAAAATCCAATTAACTCCGATTTTCAGAGCAGTATGACATCATACTGCTTAGGCCTCGCCCACACCTGCTGACAGACTCTCCTGTATTAGCATATCTCCGCCCTGTGATCGGCTTGAAGCGGCGCGGCGCAGTCCCATCGGTGTTTGGCATCAAAGTGAGAGCGATAGAGAGCAGATGACTTTGAATCGCTCTTTCGGTACTTTAATGTCAAACACGATCAATCTACGCAGCGCCGCTTCGAGTCGAACACACCTACTGTCTCGTAAGCAATGCAGCTGATTGTAGTTAGATGCAACAGTGAACATAAGAGTCTTAATTTTGTCCCGACATGAGAGCCACTGAGGACGCAGTGGATTAGTTTTGGTTTTGATGGTAACACGCCACCAAATACACAAAAAAACGGAAGAGAGGGGTGGGGCGAGCAGCAGCTCATTAGCATTTAAAGAGACAAGCACCGAAACGGCTCGCTGTGAGCTGTTTTTGACGGTAAAAAGGGTGTTGTTTTACACTAACACTGATGAATTGTAACCAAAATGTTTTGTAGACATTTCCTGAAGACCCTAAAGAATCACACCAACTGTGGAAAATGGGCATCCGATGTCTCCTTTAATAAATCAGCAGCATTCAGGACCCACACGTTTATGACCCTGCTGAGTGTGTTTGTGGGAATGGCGCAGCTGTTTAATGCAGGAAGGTGTGTTACCTGATCGTGCAGCGAGGAGCTGTAGGCGTACGCCGGCGGAGGCAGCTCAGCGGGGTACAGCGGGTAAGATGCCCACACCTCAGGACTGCTGGCGTACAGCGCAGGAACGATCAGCTCATCTGCACACACAGCAGGGCCAGCGTGAGTTCGGCTGAGCCTTAAACTTCTGTCAGGGTTCTTCCATACATTTCCAGAAGGCGTTCATAGAGTTTTCAAAATTTCATTTTTTATTTACTGCCACATGTACTGATCACAAAGGTGCAGAAAAAATGGGAAAGCGCACACACAAAAAAAAACTAATAAATGAAATATCAGCACATTACTGAGTTCTGGGCCTCAGATGTTTCTCCAGGGATCCCTCACCAGAACTAGTAATATATAATATGTACAAATAAACTTTATAAACATATGAAATTACTTTCAACTACGGGTGGGCGATATGGTAAAAATATCATATCACAATGTTTTTAGAAATATCACGATTTCACGGTTTTATCACGATTCTTTGTCATGTTGGACAGCCAGACTAATTTCACTATTATAAAGACAAAGCCTTTCAAGGTAACAAAATATAAAAAAGAAGGGTGGCTGTTTAGGCCAAAGTCGCTGAAGATGAAAATCTTTGTCATTATTTTATATTTGTTATTAAAAAATAAGAACAAAGATACACATTACAAATACACACAATATACAAATAAAACAAACAGTGCTTTATTTTCAGGTACAATAGGAGTATTTAGCAGGAGCATTCAAGAAATTGAATGAACAAATATAAAAATAAAACACTATATAGATTGATTCCTATTAAAGCAACTATTATTTTTTTCAGTCAAGAGTAGCAAGTTTTTATTTTCTCTTTGTGTTTTGTTGTTTTAACATTAAAGAATAAAAATGATGTCATCTGTCTGTCGATTCAGTGTTTTATATTTATACCATCATTTACTCACTCAAAATGAGTTTTAAACCTGAATGAGTTTCTGAACATACATTTTGAAGAAGGCGGAAAACCAAACAGTTTCTGGTCCACAGTGACTTCCATAGGATTTTTCTTCCCTGCTATCAAAGTCTACGTGGACCAGCAGCTGTTTGGTTTTCCACGTTCTTCAAATTAACTTATTTTGTGTTCAGCACATGAAAGAAATTAATACAGTTTGGGACGACATGTGAGCGAGTAAATAATGACAGGCTTTAAAACACGCAAATTATATACTTTTGTGAGTGCAGTGTCCCGTGAGAGTAACTCTACCGCTGAGTTAACACTGAATGGATGTGGTGTTGTACAGTATATTGAGACGGCGGTGCCAGAACTGTAACTGATAGAATGTGCGCTGTAGCACGATACTACGATATTTCTTCAAAAGCAGATTTTTATCGTACACGATCAAAAATCGTCATATCGCACACCCCTACTTTCAACAAAGCAATAACAAAAATAAACTAAAACACAAAAATAGACTTTGTCCATAACATCCAAAGAACAAACAAACCAAACCCAGACGGTCCCCAAAACTACATTTCCCATAATTCCTAGCGAAGGATATAAAGGACATCAGGAAATGCCGTGCTCTTTTAATAACAGGCCTTTGTTCCATGCTGCAGTCATGGATCCCGGCGGAACCACGGGTAAGATACACAATTCAAATAATTAAATAAATAAAAAGTTTAAACCCATTTCTGTCTAGTTGTGGTTTTATTCAATCACTAGCGTGCACTCTAGTAATGAACTGTGTCGCTCTTGGATCTTTAATGCTCGCATAAAGAGTCAACATGCACCTCTAACACAAAATAATATAAAGAAAAAAACTAAAATAAATACACAAATTTATAAACAAGCAAACAAAACTAAATAATATAAATTTAAAGAAAATAGAACAATTGAAATAAAATATTTATTAAGTGTGGCCTTAGCCATCACAACTTCCCAATCCATATAAATGTGTCTTAGCAGGACAGTCCCACAACAGCGCAGGTGATTTGAGCCTCAGAAACTAAAGGTAGAGCGCATGCGTC
>CM049839.1:53782391-53792391 GCA_027422415.1 Schizothorax lantsangensis | reverse complement strand
CTTTGACAAATGCATGACAATAAACTGATGTCCCGATCTATTTCTGACGAACTCCAGCGCTCTGACACAGAGGACAATTTCAAATATTCATAAGAGAATCATGAAAAAAATAGTTTCCTCAAATATTAAGCAGCACAAATGTTTACAACATTGATGATAATCAGAAATGATTACTGTGCAGCAAATCAGCATATTAGAATGATTTCTAAAGGATCATGTGACACTGAAGACCGGCATATTGATGCTGAAAATACAGTTTTGATCATAGGAATAAAGTAGCCTATATGTTAAAACATTCAAATAGATATTTTAAATTGACAATATTTCACAATATTGCAGTGTTTACTGTACTTTTAGTTCTGGAACTAACATGGTGCGAAAGGCCCTAATATCAGCAGTGTAGGGGAGTAGCAACACTACTAACAGAACTACATTGTTTCAGTAGCTTGACAGTAGCTCTGCTACTTTTAAAACAATGTACTAATTTTCCAGCAAATAGCGGCGTAGCGCAACAATAGATCCGTGATGACCGACTTCTTCATCACTCCTCTCCTAACGAACCCATTACAAGATACATTCTATTTTATGATATATGACTACCATAAATGATGTAATAACACTCAGCAGTGGGCTAATATTTCACGTTCGACACACACTACTATCCATGATGAAGAGATGACGGCTGAATCTGTGGATGGAGATAATTACACACAGCCTTGTTTGTCCAAATATACGTCCCTCAAAGAAACAACAAGTAAAGGTACATTTGCATAAGAAGTATTTGCAAACCAAAGATTAAAATGCTGTCTATGTCGAAGACACCAAGCACTAGTTTAAAGATGCAGGTGAGTAATTTTAAATGTATTAATTGTCCTGCTTTTTCTACATCAGATCTCATTACTCATCAGTCTCAGTTTGGTAATTAACCTAACATAATTAGTGATGGCTCCATTGCTTTAGCAAAGCATCTGTTGATCAGAAAAGAAATTAAAACCTAATAATTACTGCAGTTTTACTACTTTTGTGTAAAGTGATAATTAATATACTCTGAAGCATGCCTTTATTTTGCAGTGCAGTTGTGTATTACACTATCAGTCTAATACATTTCTGTCTTGCATAATAATAATTATTATTATAATAAACCTTTGTATAAAATCATTAGTAATTTTTCCTTTGTAATTTTTGCTTTTTCCCCATTTATTCTATCTTCATTCAGAGATTGCATCCATCTAAGCTGAAAATATTACAGAGAAAGCAGCAAAAATTCAGAAATATCGCTGCCTTCACGTGCTATCGGAAATTTCATATTTCCCACTTATGAAGTCGTGATTATGAGCTTGTCATATTCAAGTGATTTAATGTTGGAAAGAATAAAATGTAGCATGCCATTGGTTGACAATCATATAAACATCCACCGCGCTATACATGCAGTTTGCTGACAATTCTGGAATTTCGGTCAAATACTGCTTATAAAACATACAATATGCTTCGAATGATGTTCATATCTAGCCAATAAATACACTACTAGGTCATTGTTTTGGATGAAGTGTCACACAGTATTTTTAAGTTACCTAAAAATGTTGTTATTGCAATGCTAAATGTGTTGCAATTTTGACTTTGACTTCTGAAAGTCTGAAATATTTGAATATTGTAATGTAATAAAACAATGGTCATTGACATCATAATTATATTGCATTGTATTTTAAATACCAAATATTTTACTCTGAAAACATTCCAATGATTATTCAGTTATTTGTAATACACATCATTGGGGGGGGGGGTAGTTTCAATTCATTGATGTAGTTTCAATGTTCCTGCTCACCTCATCTGGAACATCTCTCCATTATCTGCCGCCCATTCTATTTACCCCACGAGTTCTCCGCGGTCATCGCTACTGCCGTTTACGTTCCACCTCAGGCAGACACGAGCTTGGCTTTGTCCAAACTCCACGAAGACCTCAGCGGCTACATCAACAAACACCCTGACGCTGCCTCTATCATCGCAGGGGACTTTAACAAAGCCAACCTCAGGAAGGTCATGCCGACCTTTCATCAGCATGTATCCTGTCCAACTAGAGGACCAAATACACTGGATCATTGCTACTCTCAGTTTAAGAATGCCTATAAAGCTCATTCCCTGCCAGCCTTCGGTAAATCTGACCACGCGGCCATTTTCCTCACACTGGAATATAAACAAAGGATCGTTCAGGAATCCCCAGGGAAGAGGGAAGTGACGCGCTGGTCCTCCCACTCTGAAGCTATGCTACAGGCGTCTCTTGATGACGTCGACTGGGACATGTTCAGGGCGAGTTCAGCTGACGTCAGCGAGTTCACGGATGTAGCATTAAGCTTTGTTTACATGCTAAATGACCAAGCCACTGAAACGGTAACAATAAGGACATTCTCTAATCAGAAACCGTGGGTGGACAGAACAATCCGTGCTGCGGTTAACCAACACACTGCCACATACAACGCCGGTCTTTTGTCAGGAAACATGAGCGAGTACAAAGCATCATGTTATGCTCTCCGACGGGCAGTTAGAGCTGCTAAACTCCGATACAGAGAGCGAATTGAGTCACATTTTCAGCTCAATGACTCTCGACGCATGTGGCAGGGACTGAAGACCATCTGTTCCTCTGGAAATAACCCCTCCGCCGAGGTGAGAGCAGATCCAATGCTGGCTGAAGAGCTAAACACCTTCTACGGCCGCTTCGAATGCAACGGCGGCGCGACTCTGCCGATCAGCGTGTCAGGAAGCGGCAGACAGAGCAGCGATGTTGATCATGTTATCACCGTGTCGGAGGACGAGGTTCGGAGAGAATTAAGGAGTGTAAACATCAGGAAAGCCGCCGGACCTGATGGGATTACTGGCCGCGTCCTAAGGTCTTGCGCCGATCAGCTTGCTGGTTTGTTTACTTCCATCTTTAATGAGTCCCTTGCTACCTCTATGATTCCCACCTCATTTAAGAAATCTGTCATCATCCCTGTGCCTAAGAACAGTAAACCCTCTTGCCTGAATGACTATCGTCCAGTTGTCCTCACATCAACAGTCATGAAGGTTTTTGAGAGACTTTTAAAGAAACACATATGCTCCTCCATCCCTGCTACCTTGGACCCTCTTCAGTTTGCCTATCGCCCAAATAGGTCTACTGATGATGCCATCTCTCAGGTACTCCACTCCTCCCTCACACATATTGACAGCAAAAATGGCAACTATGTCAGACTGCTATTCATTGACTATAGCTCAGCTTTCAATACTATAGTCCCCACCAAGCTAGCTGTCAAACTCTCAGACCTCGGCCTAAACACTTCACTCTGTGACTGGATTCAAGACTTCCTCACCGGCAGACCACAAGTGGTGAAAATGGGCCAGTTCACCTCCAACTCCGTCACCCTGAACGTAGGAGCCCCGCAGGGCTGCGTCACAGCTCCACTTCTATTGTTACATTTGCTGATGATACTGTGGCTCTGGGCCTCATTTCCAACAATGATGAGACCGCATACTTGGGTGAGGTAGAGAGACTAACATCATGGTGCCAGGACAACTGTCTCTCTCTGAACGTGAGCAAAACTAAAGAGCTGATTGTAGACTTCAGGAAGAGACAGCAGCTGCCCTACACTCCTCTTATGATCAGCGGGACCCCTGTGGAGAGAGTAAGCAGCTTCAAGTACCTCGGTGTAAACATCTCCGAGGACCTGACTTGGACTGCACACATTCAAACACAGGTCAAGAAAGCCAGGCAAAGACTGTACCATCTGCGACAGCTGAGGAAATTCAGGGTCTCACCAGCAATCCTGAAAACTTTCTATTCAGGGGCCATAGAAAGTGTATTGACTCAGTGCATCTCAGTGTGGTACAGTAACGCCACAAATCAGGACTGCAAAGCTCTGCAGAGAGTCGTGCGCTTAGCTGAGCGCATCTCTGGGTCTGCCCTCCCCTCTCTGCAGGACATCTACCTCAAACGCTGCAAAAGCAGAGCTGCAAAAATAATCAAGGACTCAACTCACCCCGGTAACCGTCTTTTCATCTCACTGCCATCTGGCAAGCACTACAGGAGCATGATGGCAAAAACTGAGAGACTGAGGAGGAGCTTCTACCCTCAGGTCATCAGGCTCCTAAACTCAGTCTCATAACATCTACAGGACTCAATTTAATAAACTGTAAAAAACACCCATTATTCTCCATCATCCACATTGCTGTTATGTGTACATACCCGGTACAACCTGTTTGCACATTCCTCTTGCACATCCCTGTTTATATTAATATTTATTAAATCCACAGTAGACTGTAATGCACATTTTAGTTCATTGCACATTTTACTCCTTATTTTATTTTATTTTATTTTTTACTTATTTTTTTATCTTATTCCTACCTATATTTATATATACTCTCCTGTGTTATGTTTCATCTTTTATTTTATTTTTTTGCACTGTCCATTGAGCGGACCGGTCCTGACCTACATTTCACTACTGATTATACCCTGTATGATTGTGTATGTGACAAATAAACAAGAACCTCTAGCTACTTCTTCAGACGAGTAGCTTGACTGTAACTACTGTAATTTATGAGTAGTTTGTAGCTCATCAAGCGACAGATTCTGAGAAGCTTCCCCAACACTGAGCCTCTCACAGACAGTGCTTTTCATATTATAACCCTAAAACGTCCTCATTATCACACGGGAAGTGTGTCTCCACAGCCTTCATGCTTTTGAAAGAGATAAGAAGCATTTCTAAAAATACACACACTTCAAGTATTGAAAGCTTCACAAAGAAAGAAAGAAAGAAAAGTAGTATGTGGAGATGGCATGTTATGGAGTAACTAGCTAAACTCAATCTAACACTATTTTAAACAGGTTTTAAACTCACAGTCCTTGAGACCTAACATGGCATATTTATATTTTTGTAAGTTGATTTGTTACATCACAGGAGCATTAAACTAGTGATTATAAATGATGAGTGAATATGTACAGGATCTAAACACATATTTCACAGCTCTGCTGAACATCTCCAACAGCCGTCGTCTTATAAAACAACTCACAATACATCCACCTTGCAATCTCATAGCAACCAACCAAAGCACCCTAGCAACACTCTAAACACCATCCACAACACCCTAGCAACCACTGAGAACACACAAGCAACCACATAGCAACACCCTAGCAACTACTCACAATACCCTAGCAACCACATAGCAACACCCTAGCAACCACTCACAATACCCTAGAAAACACATACCAACACCCTAACAACCACTCACAATACCCTAGTAACCACATAGCAACAAACTAGCAACCACTCACAATACCCTAGTAACCACATAGCAACATCCTAGCAACCACTCACAAAACCCTAGTAACCACATAGCAACACCCTAGCAACCCCTCACAATACCCTAGTAACCACATTGCAACAACCTAGCAACCACTCTAGTAAGCACATAGCAACACCCTAGCAACCCCTCACAATACCCTAGTAACCACATAGCAACATCCTGGCAACCCCTAACAATACCCTAGTAACCATATAGCAACACCCTAGCAACCCCTCACAATACCCTAGTAACCACATAGCAACAACCTAGCAACCACTCTAGTAACCACATAGCAACACCCTAGCAACCCCTCACAATACCCTAGTAACCACATAGCAACAACCAACCAACCACTCTATTAACCACATAGCAACACCCTAGCAACCCCTCACAATACCCTAGTAACCACATAGCAACATCCTGGCAACCCCTCACAATACCCTAGTAACCAGATAGCAACACCCTAGCAACCACTCACAATACCCTAGTAACCACATAGCAACAGCCTAGCAACCACTCACAATACCCTAGTAAACACATACCAACACCCTAACAACCACTCACAATACCCTAGTAACCACATAGCAACAACCTAGCAACCACTCACAATACCCTAGTAACCACATAGCAACATCCTAGCAACCACTCACAAAACCCTAGTAACCACATAGCAACACCCTAGCAACCCTCACAATACCCTAGTAACCACATAGCAACAACCTAGCAACCACTCTAGTAACCACATAGCAACACCCTAGCAACCCCTCACAATACCCTAGTAACCACATAAAAACATCCTGGCAACCCCTCACAATACCCTAGTAACCACATAGCAACACCCTAGCAACCCCTCACAATACCCTAGTAACCACATAGCAACAACCTAGCAACCACTCTAGTAACCACATAGCAACACCCTAGCAACCCCTCACAATACCCTAGTAACCGCATAGCAACAACCTAGCAACCACTCTAGTAACCACATAGCAACACCCTAGAAAACCCCTCACAATACCCTAGTAACCACATAGCAACAACCTACCAACCTCTCTATTAACCACATAGCAACACCCTAGCAACCCCTCACAATACCCTAGTAACCACATAGCAACATCCTGGCAACCCCTCACAATACCCTAGTAACCACATAGCAACACCCTAGCAACCCCTCACAATACCCTAGTAACCACATAGCAGCAACCTAGCAACCACTCTAGTAACCACAAAGCAACACCCTAGCAACCCCTTACAATACCCTAGTAACCACATAGCAACAACCTAGCAACCACTCTAGTAACCACATAGCAACACCCTAGCAACCCCTCACAATACCCTAGTAACCACCCAGCAACACCCTAGCAACCCCACATAGCAACAACCTAGCAACCAGTCTAGTAACCACATAGCAACACCCTAGCAACCCCTCACAATACCCTAGTAACCACACAGCAACATCCTGGTAAACTCTGACAGAACGCACAACTTAAGAGCTTCAAATCTCAAGCTTGATAAACGACTGCAAACTTGTTTAACTCTTTCTCAAGTTAGTCTGGATAAACCTCTTTTATCTAGTTAACATCGCTGTGATTGTGTTTCTAATATAACATCTGAGGGAGTGACGCACATTCAGTTTTAGAAAACCCTGGAAAAGTGAGAATATTAATGCATCATACAGGAGTAATACGCATGACATACTGATTCATAATAATATATTTCTCACCTGTTTGGAGGTAAATTTGATTAAGGACCCTTCGTAACCCTGATGAAGAGAATCAGAAATGAAACACAGCTCATGTTGACAGTAATTTAATTTCATTCATGGAAGGAAAACACTAAATGTGTGTCTCTTGTGACAGAGGTGGACAAACTACACAACTCTGTTACACCGCTGGTCAAATATTACTCCATTACAAGTGATACAGACAGATTGTTACTCAAGTAAAATACAGAAGTACTTGCATTTAAAAGTACTTAAGTACCAAAAGTAAACTGCTGTAAATGCAGACTGTTAAGAAAAAAAAAAAGTTCAAACCTGCTTTAAAACCCAGCAACACAACTGTATAACTTTACAACAGCAACACTGCTTTACCAAAAATCAAAACAGCAAGATTTATTTGACTTGAAAATAAAGGTTTCAGAAATGCTGTCTAATCGTGACACAGTACTGCGACACACAGACCGGTCTCAAACACATACTGTATTGTGTTTAGTTAGGAGACACGACAGCTCTTCTGTGGCTTTACAGCTACAATTTTACAAAGTTTTGCTAAATCAGACAATATTGTGTCTTATATATACCACAATATTAACTTCTTATTGAATTGTTGTAAATAAATATCACATTAGCAGCTGGCCAGTGTTCAAGAAATGCTGGGAAATCACTTCATGTAAGGCTTGAACAATGATTACTTTTTACGTTTTACAGAAAAAAACAATCCTTTCAAAGCTGCTACATACTTTCAGGACCTTGATAGAAATGTAGTGGAGTGAACAGTATGATATTTGTCTTGCAAATGTAGTGAAGTTATAAGTACAGATACGGGAAAGGTGTACTTAAGTACAGTAATCATGTAACTGTACTTCATTTCTGTGCAGCTCTGTCTTGTGGGTTCAGATGAAACACACGCACCTGGAAAGGCCTGAATAACAGGTAAAGCTCTCTGGGTTTGATGTCCAGCGGCAGACCACTGACAAAAAGAGTCCTGACCTGCAGAAAAACACAGAAACAGGACACTGCTTCAGGAGAAAACATCTCTGCATCTGATAAACCGCTCTTAACAGTTTACCTGTACCAAAATTAACCATGGTTTTACCACAATAAAACCAAAAAACATGCTTACTAGTTAAGCCATGGTAACCACAAATTAGCCATGGTTTTACTACAATAAAACCAAAAAAACATGCTTACTAGTTAAACCATGGTAACCACAAATTAACCATGGTTTTACTACAATAAAACCAAAAAAACATGCTTACTAGTTAAAACATGGTAACCACAAATTAACCATGGTTTTACTACAATAAAACCAAAAAAACATGCTTACTAGATAAAACATGGTAACCACAAATTAGCCGTGGTTTTACTACAATAAAACCAAAAAAACATGCTTACTAGATAAAACATGGTAACCACAAATTAGCCGTGGTTTTACTACAATAAAACCAAAAAAACATGCTTACTAGTTAAACCATGGTAACCACAAATTAACCATGGTTTTACTACAATAAAACCAAAAAACATGCTTACTAGTTAAACCATGGTAACCACAAATTAACCATGGTTTTACTACAATAAAACCAAAAAACATGCTTACTAGTTAAAACATGGTAACCACAAATTAACCATGGTTTTACTACAATAAAACCAAAAAAACATGCTTACTAGTTAAACCATGGTAACCACAAATTAACCATGGTTTTACTACAATAAAACCAAAAAAACATGCTTACTAGTTAAACCATGGTAACCACAAATTAACCATGGTTTTACTACAATAAAACCAAAAAAACATGCTTACTAGTTAAAACCATGGTAACCACAAATTAACCATGGTTTTACTACAATAAAACCAAAAAACATGCTTACTAGTTAAACCATGGTAACCACAAATTAACCATGGTTTTACTACAATAAAACCAAAAAAACATGCTTACTAGTTAAACCATGGTAACCACAAATTAACCATGGTTTTACTACAATAAAACCAAAAAACATGCTTACTAGTTAAAACATGGTAACCACAAATTAACCATGGTTTTACTACAATAAAACCAAAAAACATGCTTACTAGTTAAACCATGGTAACCACAAATTAACCATGGTTTTACTACAATAAAACCAAAAAAACATGCTTACTAGTTAAAACATGGTAACCACAAATTAACCATGGTTTTACTACAATAAAACCAAAAAACATGCTTACTAGTTAAAACATGGTAACCACAAATTAACCATGGTTTTACTACAATAAAACCAAAAAACATGCTTACTAGTTAAAACATGGTAACCACAAATTAACCATGGTTTTACTACAATAAAACAAAAAAAACATGCTTACTAGTTAAATCATGGTAACCACAAATTAACCATGGTTTTACTACAAACCAAAAAAACATGCTTACTAGTTAAACCACGGTAACCACAAATTAACCATGATTTTACTACAAACCAAAAAAACATGCTTACTAGTTAAACCATGGTAACCACAAATTAACCATGATTTTACTACAATAAAACCAAAAAACATGCTTACTAGTTAAACCATGGTAACCACAAATTAACCATGATTTTACTACAATAAAACCAAAAAACATGCTTACTAGTTAAACCATGGTAACCACAAATTAACCATGGTTTTACTACAATAAAACCAAAAAACATGCTTACTAGTTAAACCATGGTAACCACAAATTAACCATGGTTTTACTACAATAAAACCAAAAAACATGCTTACTAGTTAAAACATGGCAACCACAAATTAACCATGGTTTTACTACAAACCAAAAAAACATGCTTACTAGTTAAACCATGGTAACCACAAATTAACCATGATTTTACTACAATAAAACCAAAAAACATGCTTACTAGTTAAAACATGGTAACCACAAATTAACCATGGTTTTACTACAATACAACCAAAAAAACATGCTTACTAGTTAAACCACGGTAACCACAAATTAACCATGATTT
>CM049839.1:53749891-53774891 GCA_027422415.1 Schizothorax lantsangensis | reverse complement strand
GTACCGCAGCCGACCTCGAAGACGTTGTTGAAGCCGATGCTCATGGTCTTGGGCTCGAAGTCCTCTGCGTCTGGAAGCATGTTCTCAGGATAACTGCACACAAACACACGAGACTCTCTCATCATACAGTCCTCAGTTACACCTGCTCGTTATATAAAGCCTTCGAGTCTGTTAGGAAGATTTGCATTAGATCAACCCACTTTACTCTCATCAAGTCTTTATGAACTGTTGTGAAACACTGAATTAACTTTCAAAAGAGAGGACAGAAATCTGAGGATTCATTCCTGAGCCGAAGACAAAACTCAACACGTTTTTGTGTTTGTTTTTTTGTTACAGTTATGTATTTATGTTACTGTACAAATAAATGCCTTTCTGAGCAGAAGAGACTTCTGTTAAAACAATAGAAAATATTACAGATCTCAAATTGAACACTGTTATAATAAATGCATTAATAGAGCTGTTGTAATTATTAATATACTTATTATTGTCTCTTTTATTATTTTATAGATCAACAGTAAAATTATATATATATGCTCGATGCAGCTGACAGCAGATTTAATTATAAATGATTCTAATTATGAATTTGGGAAGATGTTTCTCGCACGTATCACACTAAGCCTAGTAATAATTAATAAAGATGTGACTGATCAGCTGACGAGTAACACCGTTTCAGCTCAGATTGTCCTCTTTTGAACCCTGGCTAACGAGCAGATAATATCAGGAGCTCGTCAGCGCTGTCATAACACAAGCATCACATGCGTGTATCATAAAACATAACATTCTGCAGGTTATTCACTAATAGTTAAAGACGTCAGAGACATGTGACGCAGTGCTAAACCGTCTCTCGCTGCTTCTGATGATTTCTGAGTCTTTCTCAGACGCTCTTAAAGAGTTATGAAACCATAAACCCGGAGATGTTAACATATCAACAGGTTGCACATCAGTGAAGACAACTTTAGCACTCATTATGTCTATTATTAAGGGAAAAGTGGTTATTTTTTCAATCTTCTGGTTCAAAAAGCAACACAGAAAGTGAGGTACATGTGTTAATCTGGAGTGGTGTAATCTCAGTATTATTCATGAGAACGAACTCTTATGATCCAATCACTGTTCCAGGTTTATGTGAACATATTTCATATTCTCCCGTGCTCCACACATGAAGCAGAGCGCACACATATCACGTCTTCTTCAAATAAAAGACAGCGGCTCGTCTGATCACGACACGACGCAAAAAGTAATATTATTACAGTAACTAGTTACTGCCCAACACTGATGATGAGTGTGTTGTAGGTCTGTTTTATTGGTTGTTTTCTCCCCTCTTCACTCCTACTTTCCCACAGTTTTACAGTCTTCTTCAGATCTAAGCTGGATTCATGACTCTATAAATGCTTCCACGTTGTCGACATGTTTGCTTTAATATAAAGAGCGCATGGGGTTGCTGTTTGATCACATCACGTCATTGTTCGGTATAATCTATTCACTTATTCAGCCGAGCTGTTTTTGATATCTTCAGTGCATCTCTCTATTCAGAGTCTCTTGTGTTTGTAAGCTGAAGGCGTCTCGTGAGGAACAGAGTCATGATCGTGTACTGAAGCGCTGACCTGTTGATGATCAGGGCCTGCTCCTCGATCAGGTTCCCGTCTCCGATCACGATGGGTCCGGCCTCCGCCACGATCCGAGCCTTCGGGTGAACCACGGTCCTCGCTCCTGAAACAGAACCAGCAGATCAGCATCATCAGAAACACTTCTTACAGTAACATATCAACAGCACTAAGCTTCATGAAGTCATTGACTGGCGTCGTCCTGCTGAACCGGCCAATCAGAGGACAGGAGCGCAGCCGTCTGTGTCCGGCCAATCAGAGGACAGGAGCGCGGCCAAATCAGAGGACAGGAGCGCAGCCGTCGTCTGTGTCCGGCCAATCAGAGGACAGGAGCGCAGCCGTCTGTGTCCGGCCAATCAGAGGACAGGAGCGCAGCCGTCTGTGTCCGGCCAATCAGAGGACAGGAGAGCAGCCGTCTGTGTCCGGCCAATCAGAGGACAGGAGCGCAGCCGTCTGTGTCTGGCCAATCAGAGGACAGGAGCGCAGCCGTCTGTGTCCGGCCAATCAGAGGACAGGAGGTCAGCCCAATCAGAGGACAGGAGCGCAGCCGTCGTCTGTGTCCGGCCAATCAGAGGACAGGAGCGTAGCCGTCGTCTGTGTCCGGCCAATCAGAGGACAGGAGCACAGCCGTCTGTGTCCAGCCAATCAGAGGACAGGAGCGCAGCCGTCTGTGTCCGGCCAATCAGAGGACAGGAGCGCAGCCGTCTGTGTCCGGCCAATCAGAGGACAGGAGCGCAGCCGTCGTCTGTGTCCGGCCAATCAGAGGACAGGAGCACAGCCGTCTGTGTCCGGCGAATCAGAGGACAGGAGCACAGCCGTCTGTGTCCGGCCAATCAGAGGACAGGAGTGCAGCCGTCTGTGTCCAGCCAATCAGAGGACAGGAGCGCAGCCGTCTGTGTCCGGCCAATCAGAGGACAGGAGCGCAGCCATCGTCTGTGTCCGGCCAATAAGAGGACAGGAGCGCAGCCGTCTGTGTCCGGCCAATCAGAGGACAGGAGCTCAGCCCAATCAGAGGACAGGAGCACAGCCGTCTGTGTCCGGCCAATCAGAGGACAGGAGCTCAGCCCAATCAGAGGACAGGAGCACAGCCGTCTGTGTCCGCCAATCAGAGGACAGGAGCACAGCCGTCTGTGTCCGGCCAATCAGAGGACAGGAGCACAGCCGTCTGTGTCCGGCCAATCAGAGGACAGGAGCGTAGCCGTCTGTGTCCGGCCAATCAGAGGACAGGAGCGCAGCCGTCTGTGTCTGGCCAATCAGAGGACAGGAGCGCAGCCGTCTGTGTCTGGCCAATCAGAGGACAGGAGCGCAGCCATCGTCTGTGTCCGGCCAATCAGAGGACAGGAGCTCAGCCCAATCAGAGGACAGGAGCGCAGCCGTCTGTGTCCGGCCAATCAGAGGACAGGAGCGCAGCCGTCTGTGTCCGGCCAATCAGAGGACAGGAGCGTAGCCGTCTGTGTCTGGCCAATCAGAGGACAGGAGCGCAGCCATCGTCTGTGTCCGGCCAATCAATCAGAGGACAGGAGCGCAGCCGTCGTCTGTGTCTGGCCAATCAGAGGACAGGAGCGCAGCCGTCTGTGTCTGGCCAATCAGAGGACAGGAGCGCAGCCATCGTCTGTGTCCGGCCAATCAGAGGACAGGAGCACAGCCGTCTGTGTCCGGCCAATCAGAGGACAGGAGCGCAGCCCAATCAGAGGACAGGAGCACAGCCGTCTGTGTCTGCCCAATCAGAGGACAGGAGCGCAGCCGTCTGTGTCTGGCCAATCAGAGGACAGGAGCGCAGCCGTCTGTGTCTGCCCAATCAGAGGACAGGAGCGCAGCCGTCTGTGTCTGGCCAATCAGAGGACAGGAGCGCAGCCGTCTGTGTCCGGCCAATCAGAGGACAGGAGCGCAGCCCAATCAGAGGACAGGAGCACAGCCGTCTGTGTCTGCCCAATCAGAGGACAGGAGCGCAGCCGTCTGTGTCTGCCCAATCAGAGGACAGGAGCGCAGCCGTCTGTGTCTGGCCAATCAGAGGACAGGAGTAGGGATGCAACGATTATAGATTTTGTTGGTACGATTATAGTCTGAGGAATAATCACGGTTTCACGATTATTGCGATTATTATGCATTTATTAATTTCACAACATAAAATCACAAACACTCTTTAGATATTAAAGTGTTATTTATTTCTGCCTTTTGAAGCATAAATAACACAGTAACCAATAATACAGCACAAAATAATAATTCTAAAGAAAAAAAAGTCCATCTCTCCTATTGGAATTAAAAAAGGTGACTGCTCTGTAAACATCCATGTCAGTATTTCTCTTTTGAAAATAACAAATGTAAATAGATCACAAATGTATTTGGTGTTTTCATTTTGTATATTCTTTCTACATTTCTTTTGGACCCGAGTTACAGAACTTGGAAAGATGGTGAAAAAAAAGTGACTTATGAATAATACTGTAACAGGGATGATAAATCACAATGTTAATTAAGTATTAATATTAGTCTTATATTAATAACTTTATTTATCCCACAGAGGACACTGTTACTAATGAGGGGAATAAACTAAACTATTATTGTAATCAACTGTCATCCATACTTATTCATTTTAATAATCTTTGTTCATCTGATTTTACATATGGCCTGAGAAAATCATGTCTATTATTTTGGTTTGTAAGATCGAGATTGAGCAGCCTACACAAACATTTAGGAGGACAGACACTTGTCAACGCTGCCCAGCGACTTTCATTAATAAAATAATTAGATACTGGATCGCTACATTATATTAATCAGCAAAGAGGCGGTAAAATGACTGTTTAAATAACTGAACTCAAATCTACATTGTTTGCAGTAACGTGCAGATGCAGGTAGGCTAATTCACGCACGCAACTGTCACCTCTCTCTCTCGCGCGCGCGCGCGCTCTCTCTCTCTCTCTCGCGCGCGCTCTCTCGCTTTCTCTCTCTCTCTCTCGCGCGCGCTCTCTCGCTTTCTCTCTCTCTCTCGCGCGCGCGCTCTCTCGCTTTCTCTCTCTCTCTCTCTCTCTCTCTCTCTCTCTCGCGCGCTCTCTCTCTCTCTCTCTCTCTCTCTCTCTCTCTCTCTCACCGCACTATTTCATCTCTGTCTGAAGCGGGCAGAATGCTAGAGATAACGAACTTCGCGTCAGGTGGTCCTTGCCTTCACGTCGTGCATTAAAATCGTTTATTGCACAGCAAGAACAGGTTGGCTAGCCGTGCATTATCCCTTATGTATACTCTTTAACAGCCATTTTTACGGCAATATTTAAATGATGCCCTGGTCATTCTTGGTGTACCCAAAATGGTCCCACACTATCGACTTCAGACATTCTCTGGTGGAAATAAAGGATCACTGTTTGGTTCCTCTGTCATAGTTAATCTAGTGTGTGTAGTAGCCTCCGTGTCTCTGATAAGCACATTTTAAGCTGGTGCACCGCTAGTGTAACTTTTCTTTCGTTTTGCGCAAGTTGCAACAGTTCCGTTCCGTGCAACAGAAACACGCGGTGTAGCAGAACCTTTACGATTAATTAACCGTGACGTTTTAAAGCGCGGTTAATAGTAAAACCGGTTAATCGCTGCATCCCTAGACAGGAGCGCAGCCGTCTGTGTCTGGCCAATCAGAGGACAGGAGCGCAGCCATCATCTGTGTCCGGCCAATCAGAGGACAGGAGCGCAGCCGTCGTCTGTGTCCGGCCAATCAGAGGACAGGAGCGCGGCCGTCTGTGTCCGGCCAATCAGAGGACAGGAGCGCTGCCGTCTGTGTTTATAACTCATAATAAACTATATTTGTGTAAAACTGAAGCTTTGGTGTGTTTAGTGAGTGAATGTACCGATGGTCACGTCTCCTCGGATGTCGCTCTCCACACACACGACGGCTCCGGCTGCGATCTTCACACTGAAACACACACAACATCAGCTTCACACAGAAAACATGAGGAATACAGACTCTGAAACACGTCTCAAGAACTCCCTGAATCACTGGATTATCACTAAATGCGCTAAATGAACATTTATAAAAGTAAAACTGATTTGTCCTACAGGCGGACTAATAAAGACACGACTGCAGTCAAACATGACTGTATTATCTCGGGCTGCTGGAGGAAAAACAGATATAATGATATTCCTACAGCTATATACACATCATGTGATCAAGGGCCCTCAGTAGGGAGCATGTGATCAAGGGCCCTCAGTAGGGAGCATGTGATCAAGGGCCCTCAGTAGGGAGCATCTTCACTCGGAAAATAAACTTATAATCAATAGACAAAACCAAACTTTCTCTTCAGAGTTTAAACAGGTTTACTGATGCTTTATCTCTCGATCGTGAATAAACAGCGACGATCAATCTGAACATCAACATCTCGATTACACATATATAACAGTAAGTTAAACTGCTGCTGGTGTTTTCCTCGAGATGATTAATAACGCATGTTAATAGCGAGGCAGGTATCATTTGTTGATATAAATCTCAATATGACGTTTGTAAGGGTGTGTCCGTTATAATATGGATTTGTTTGGATTTATAATGACACACGACAGTCTGTATCGCGTCGCGGGCATCGTTTGCAGCTGCATTCGCGAGATGTATCCACAAAACCGCTGTTTATTAAATATGTTTACCTTTTCTGCCCGGTTTGTTTTGCATTCGGATCCGCCATCTTCACGCTCGATGACGTCACCGCTCGACTGAGCCGCCTGACAGCGATGAAGCCGCGAGCGATCGATGACGTCTGATCTCTCTCACACACACACACACACACACACTCACACACACACACTCACACTCACACACACACACACACACTCACACTCACACTCACACACACACACACACACACACACACACACACACACACACACACTCACACTCACACACACACACACACACTCACATCCTAATTCAGGCCGTTATTTCACGAATCAGAGAGAAGATCAGAAGCAGTTTCCTCACCTCCAGAGACATAATGATATATTTATTATTATATTATATTATTATTTTATCACAAAAATGGTCTGCCGCGTGCTGGACAACATCAGAATAACACTCACATCCATTAGATTCAGTCTCAAAACTCACAGATATTCCTGCTGGAAAACAACAACAAACATGACCGAAATACTAATGGTTTCCATTATGAATACCATTACAATCATTAGAAACCATCAACTGTTAACCATTCAAACATGGTTACCTGTAGTGTGTTTTGGGACATATTCCAGGATTTAGTGGTTTTATCAAGCTACCAATAAAAAGCGATCAATTAATACCAGTAGAGACCAACAGAGACTATTAGAGTTTCAATTAAAACCAATACAACTCCCATCAGAACCAGTAAAACCATTACAAATCCTGATTATTTTCTTTTCAGCAGGGTTTTGCTCATAATTCACCTCAGAATCTAAATAAAAACGTAATGACATTTCAGAAAATATTTTAATTATCTTCAGCTGTTTTATATGAATGTTATTGAGCAGAACTGAATCAACAGAATAACAACACTTTTGTCTTTTACCGCTGCTTTACAGCAGAATTTGGATTTGTGTCATATTTGATGAAGTCTGCATCACTGATTCTGTCTCTTCCCTGTTTAAAGAGATAGGTCACTTTGAAATTAAAATGTGGTATCTATCAGCTTACCCCAAGGGCATCCAAGATGTAGGTGTCTTTTTTTCTTCAGTAGATCCAATTTTGATGTTTTTAGGTCAAACCGTTCTAGTCTGTCAGTCATATAATGGCAGGTATAGGTCACTGTCTCTATAAGAGGGAAAAAGAACATGCACAGAGAAATCCAAATTAAACAATTCCCCATCGTAACTACACATTGATGGCCTAAGACACGAAACGAGCGGTTTGTGTGAGAAAACCAACAGTATTTATATCGTTTTTTACCTCTTGTACACAACCATGTCCAAGTGATCTGAGTGCACACACACATCCGGTGTGTGACGTGTGTGTGCGCGCGCTCTGGCTCACGCTGCATTCACACGGGGCGTCGGCGTCAACGCTTGACGGAGGGCGTGTCTGAAGCGTGGTGCTGACGCAACTTCGTGGTATTTTCTTGTTGGAAGACGCGCACTGTCATCGCTCGTGTCGTTTCTGAACTATCTACTCTAGGATAATGATGACGAGCACTCCATGTATCCGTTTCATTCATCTGTAACTAGCCAAACACACATGCCGCAACTCCACCCTCCTCACCTACACCTAACCATGTAAAAAATAACAGATCCAGGAACAGTTTATTGAGACATGACACCGGCGAGGAAAAAAAAAAGGAATCTTACTATGACGAAGGATTAGTCCATGAATAATATTTGTGCCATTCCGAAATTAAAGAGCCATCATTTTGTACCAAAAGGAATATACATAACCGTATATAATAATACTGTCAAACAATTCAAATAATTTTTTAAAGCACCACGCTTCAGACACGCCCTCCGTCAAGCGTTGACGCCGATGCCCCGTGTGAATGCAGCGTGAGCCAGAGCGCGCGCACACACACGTCACACACCGGATGTGTGTGTGCACTCAGATCACTTGGACATGGTTGTGTACAAGAGGTAAAAAACGATATAAATACTGTTGGTTTTCTCACACAAACCGCTCGTTTCGTGTCTTAGGCCATCAATGTGTAGTTACGATGGGGAATTGTTTAATTTGGATTTCTCTGTGCATGTTCTTTTTCCCTCTTATAGAGACAGTGACCTATACCTGCCATTATATGACTGACAGACTAGAACGGTTTGACCTAAAAACATCAAAATTGGATCTACTGAAGAAAAAAAGACACCTACATCTTGGATGCCCTTGGGGTAAGCTGATAGATACCACATTTTAATTTCAAAGTGACCTATCCCTTTAATACTGTGAAGCTGATCTAAAACAACATCTACTGTATAAAGCAGTGGATAAACAAACAAACAAACAAGCAAAGATTCTCGTTATTATCATTACTGTAATGCAGTGCTGCTATTTTCAAACCAGCATGAAAGTTTAGTGCCAAAAATTGTGATGAAAATAATTGTCATAAAACAACAACTCTTTATAGTTACTACAGAACACACAGCCAAAGTGAGCTGTGCATTTAATATTCAGAGAGAGAGAGAGCGAGAGAGAGATAGAGCGAGAGAGAGATCGAGCGAGAGAGAGAGCGAGCGAGAGAAAGAGAGAGAGAGAGATAGAGAGAGATAGAGAGAGAGAGAGAGAGAAACGAGAGAGAGAGAGAGAGAGAGAGAGAGAGAGAGAGCGAAAACGAGAGAGAGCTAGAGAGAGAGCACGAGAGAGAGAGCGAGAGACAGAGAGCAAGAGAGAGAGAGAGAGAGAAAGAGTCCTGCTGAGTCAGATAAACTCAGTGAAAGCAGCAGCGACTGACAGAGGCTCAGGAGACATGAGTGCATTTCATTCTGTGTCATTCGGAGCAAAGCTGCACTGCAGGCTCTGAGTTCAAAGGTTAATCGTCGGTCAGAAGAGATGGACAGACCCAATCATCTCTGGAGGAACGTAAGTCCTGCGCTGAACTCACCTAACAGTAATTCATTAGATGATGGCATGAGTAATACTACAGGGAGTGTGTGAATCTAGATTTGTAACTGAATGTATTAATGACTGGGTTCTCACTGGAGGCGGTCGCTCTGCCGGCGGTGTCTCGAGTGGCGGTCTGCGGAGGGACCCATGGAAATGAGCTTGCAGGTGTCTACCTGGTGAGAGAGAGGCTGAAGAGGAGGGCGGATGGGACAGAGCCGGTTTCCGTGGTAACGGTGACGTCGAACCCACGTGCCACGCAGCTGTGCGTCCGTTACGTGGAGACGGACCTGAACCGCTGCTTCACGCGAGCCGCGCTCAGGTGAGACGCGCCCAAAACTCCTGTTTACTCTCAGATCATTTAACTGCATGAACAAATGGCATTTCGGCTCGCCATAACGGGTGGAGCCAACTGCTATATTCGTCAACGCTAAACGCTATTGATCCTCTTGAATCGACTCAGAAGTGTAGTAAGGGTTCAAGGTACAGCATTACAGTGGTTCACCTCTTATATCAGTAAATATCAGGTTGTTTACCTCACCTTCTGCACCTATCCCTTACGGTGTTCCACAGGGTTCTATTCTTGGCCCTTTATTGTTCTCGCTCTACATGCTTCCCCTAGGATCCATTTTCCAGAAATATATTAACTATCACTGTTATGCCTATGACCTCCAACGTTACCTTCCAATTAAGCTTGATAATGACTCTTCTTTACAACATCTTTTCTCATGTTTTGATGAAGTGAGAACTTGGATGGCTAATATTTTGTTTGCAAAACTGAGGTGCTTCTGCTAGGCCCCGCTGCACACAATAGTACTCTTACAAGTAGGTTAGGTTCCCTTAGTAACAACTTACAACACCATGTAAAAAACCTAGGGGTCTATTTCGATCCATTTCTACAATTTGACAAGCATGTAAACACGGTTGTAAAGAGTAGCTTCTTCCATCTCAGATCTGTCGCGAATGTAAAACACTTTCTCGCTCGAAATTGTCATCCATGCATTAATCTCTTCCAGGCTGGACTATTGTAACTCTCTGTATGTCGGCCATATTTTAATTTTAATTTTTTTCCTCAATGCACTCTATCTTGGCTTCAGATGGTGCAGAATGCAGTGCTACGCAGTGCTAGTTACTGTTATCTCAGGGAACCAAGGTTACATTAGTAACGGGAGTGCTCCCTTTCGAAAACGGTCTCTCGCAGTACATCCAATGCACGAATCCAATAGTGCCGTGCTATAAATAAGTGCAGAACAAAGCCGCTCTGTGAGCCCAGCACCGGAGTACCTGTAATGAGGGGCCCTAAAAAGCATGAGCCAATAATGAGACCCAGGTCCTGAGGCAGGGGTCTGCATAACTAAGGCTGGCCACACACTAGACGATTTTCAAATCTTAACCGATTTTAAAACCATAGGAGACCACAGACAATGAAGACAGTTTCTACTGATTATTAGTCTTATAATCCTCGGAATACACACACAACGCATTTTGACCAGACTTGTTGACTGCAGGAACGATTTCACAGTGACACGTGATCTCAAGGACGCTTGCGAGATCAAACGTGACTAGATAAGAAATACAAATGGAGAATAATCAACGTTGTCAGCTGGCTCTCCTGGCACACGTTCCATTTCACAGTGAAAAACAAGGTATAAAAAAGAATATTGGTGATGTACTCTGCTAATCGTAATGACACCACACATTTGACAAAAAATTGTTTGTGACAAACCTCAAATCGGGCCACACACCCCGGTCGTTCAGGGGTGCAAATCGGGCTTAAAATCATCTAGTGTGTGGCCAGCCTAAGACCTTTATCACTCACAAGGGGATCAGGGAGATTAGGCGGACATGATCCGTGCATGAAGGGCAGGGACGTCCAGGTTATAAAATCTAGTGAAGGTAGACGGCGAAGACCAGCCAGCAGCCGCACAGATATTATCAATAGAAACTCCACTGGACCAAGCCCAGGAAGAGCCATTCCTCTGGTGGAGTGGGCCCTCACTCTAATAGGACCCTGTAAGTCCACTGAGGTGTAAGCTAGGGCCAAAAGTGTCACCTATCCACTTTATAACTGACAGCCCTTTAGGAGCAGCCTCCAAAGCAAACAAAAAGCTGCTCTGATTGGCAGAAGTGGCTAGAGCCCTCTACATTAAATATGGTAAGATTCATCGATTTGCACCATTAAAAAAAACAAAAACACTTGTCCCGGACAAGCATTAATTTCATGCTTTGTTACTGTATATAAAATTCAGCCAGCCAAAGTGGCTAGTGGGAGTGACCGCATTACACCACTGCTAAAATTCATTGAAACCCGTATATATAGTTGGGATCTAAATGCAGCTTTATTAAGTGTGAGCGTAGTACAAACCACTCAAGGTTCTTTATTATTTGTCACATACACAATCATACAGGGTATAATCAGTAGTGAAATGTAGGAAATGTTAACAATAACAAAACTTCACAATGAGTGAGTGTGTGAGTGCAGGTGTGAGGGTAATTAGCAAATAGGGAGTTTGTTTAAAGAGTCCAGGTGATGGTCTCTTCACATCCCGAAACAGGTCTATATATATTTATATATATTCTGTGAGGGTAGGACCAAGAAAATTAGATTTACACTTCAAATAGGGAGTTTGTTAAAGGTGCAATCTTCCTTCCTGGTAGGTCAGAGAGAGAGAGAGAGAGAGATCTGCGGTTTCTCTTGTCTTCGGTAGTTTATGAGAGAAACATCTTTCTTTTCAGAAAGAGGCAGGTTGTTGATTTCACACCCTGCTAGTTGAAAGTCTTTATTGATTAATTCTTCACAAAGTTGAAAGTCTCGTCTTTGATAGATCTGAGTCAGGAGCGAGACTCACTAAACTTGAGCAAATGACAGTGTTTGATTAAATTACTCATTACAATAATCACAGCACATGCCAGATTCATATACGTTGTGTGTTTCTACTATGTCTGTTTTTAAAACAATTGATAGCAAAATTTTGGAAGAAATAGTACAGCATCTTAAATCGTCAACCTGCTATCTTGACACACTTCCCACATCTTTTTTCAAAAGTGTGCTTAACTGTTTAGAAGCAGATCTCTTAGAAGTGGTGAACACCTCACTTCTTTCTGGGACTTTTCCAAACTCCCTGAAAACTGCAGTTGTTAAGCCCCTTCTGAAAAAGCGCAATCTTGATAACACCATGTTGAGCAACTATAGACCAATATCAAATCTTCCTTTCATAGGTAAGATTATTGAAAAGGTAGTTTTTAATCAGCTGAACAACTACTTAAACTCAAATGGATACCTGGATAATTTTCAATCTGGTTTCCGTGTGCATCACAGCACAGAGACAGCACTCATTAAGATAATAAATGATATTCGCTTTAATTCTGATTCTGGCAAAATATCAGTGCTGGTACTGCTAGATCTTAGTGCTGCGTTTGACACTGTCGATCATAACATACTTCTAGAGAGACTGGAAAACTGGGTCGGGCTTTCTGGGATGGCACTCAAATGGTTCAGGTCATACTTAGAAGGGAGAGGTTATTATGTGAGTATAGGAGAGCATAAGTCTAAGTGGACGTCCATGACATGCGGAGTCCCACAAGGCTCAATTCTTGCACCGCTCTTGTTTAGCCTGTATATGCTCCCACTAAGTCAGATAATGAGGAAGAACCAAATTTCCTATCACAGCTATGCTGATGATACCCTGATCTACCTAGCCTTATCTCCAAATGACTATAGCCCCATTGACTCCCTCTGCCAATGTATTGATGAAATTAACAGTTGGATGTGCCAAAACTTTCTTCACTAAACAAGGAGAAAACTGAAGTCATTGCATTTGGAAACAAAGATGAAGTTCCAAGGTGAATGCATACCTTGACTCTAGGGGTCAAACAACTAAAAATCAAGTCAGAAATCTTGGGGTGATTCTGGAGACAGACCTTAGTTTTAGTAGTCATGTCAAAGCAGTAACTAAATCAGCATACTATCATCTCAAAAACATTGCAAGAATTAGATGTTTTGTTTCCAGTCATGACTTGGAGAAACTTGTTCATGCCTTTATCACCAGCAGGGTGGATTATTGTAATGGTCTCCTCACCGGCCTTCCAAAGAAGACCATTAGACAGCTGCAGCTCATCCAGAACGCTGCTGCCAGGATTCTGACTAGAACCAGAAAATCTGAGCATATCACACCAGTCCTCAGGTCCTTACACTGGCTTCCAGTTACATTTAGGATTGATTTTAAAGTACTTTCACTGGTTTATAAGTCACTCAATGGTCTAGGACCTAAATATATTGCAGATATGCTCACTGAATATAAACCTAACAGAACACTCAGATCATTAGGATCGAGTCAGTTAGAAATACCAAGGGTTCACACAAAACAAGGGGAGTCCGCTTTTAGCTATTATGCCGCCCGCAGCTGGAACCAGCTTCCAGAAGAGATCAGATGTGCTAAAACATTAGCCACATTTAAATCCAGACTGAAAACTCATCTGTTTAGCTGTGCATTTGTTGAATGAGCACTGTGCTACGTCCGAACTGACTGCACTGTATTTTATGTATAATCCTTTTCTATTTAACTGTTTTGGTGAATTAAACATCAAAGATGCTTTGCCACAAGCTGCAACTGTGAACTACACTAACTATGATGCAGATCTTCTTCCGAGATGGTATTCCTTGGAGCATCCACATTGCTGGAACCCTTCCACATCATCAGCAGGGATCTCAGGGTCTCAGGTGTTTCGCCCCTTAACCTGAACACCTCGCCTTGGGGCAGTGAAGACTAACTAGCCTTCACCTGCAGAAGGGTTCCAACTGTGGGCTCTCTTCAGCCACAGCCATCTTGAGCTGGACTCGGCTGCTGCAGCTATGTCCCTGGTGGCTTTCTTCAGCTGTTTAGGTTCCAGGCTCACCCTCTGGAGGAAGTAGCGCACCGATTTTGCTGGGAACCCGCGGCAGCCAACTTCAATAGGTAGCTGGTTGCATACCACCCCTTTACAACAGCTTCGTCGACCAGATCCTGGTACTTGGCTTTTTTCAGTTGGTGGGACGTGGCTAGCCTCTCTTCCCAGGGCACCGTGAGCTCAGCAACTATGATGGTTTTCGTGCTCCGGGATAGCAAGACCATATCTGGTCGGAGGGAGGTCACTGCCACGTCCTGTGGGAAGACAAGCTTCCTCTTCAGGTCCACTCTCAACTCCCAGTCGGAAGCTCGTTGCAAGGAAGAGGGTGTTCTTGGCCACCATGCCGATCTTATGCCTTGTCTCCTTCCCTCACAAAGGGGTGGCTTCGGGCATGGCCTGCTTGTTATTGGCTTTGACTCGCTGCTGTTCCACCCATTTGGCGATTTCCATGAGGACCTTGTCATGCCTCCATCTGTGCCCTTCTGCCAATGCCTTTGGACAACTAGTCAGGATGTGGTTCAGTGTACAGGAGACTGCTCCACATTGGTTGCATGATGGATCTTCCTCTCCGCCCCACATCTTTATATTTCTTGGTGTTGGCAGCAGATCAGTCACCGAGCGAAGAAGAAAGCTCAACCTCCCTTGGTCGGTCTGCCACAGTTCCTTCCACGACAGCGGTCGCTCCTGTGCCTGGTCCCACTGCGTCCATCTACCCTGAGAGGCAAGTCCGATCGCTTTCACCTGGCGCTCCTCCTCTGCTGCTTCACGGACTCTTTGCAACGAGGCCTCTTCTGGCTCTGGCATCAGCCCTGCTCCACCTCTTCTCACTGTAGTGTCCAAGGCCCAGACGTCCCTGGCATACCACGCCCACAATTTCCTGGTGTTTCCAGTAGGATTCTGCTTCCATCACGGCTTGCTGGGGCTTCCACTTTCTGCCACATTTGATGGTCTTGCTTGCGTGTCTTACCTTCCCGTCTTCAGACGAGAGGAGTGTACAGGTCCTTACACTGGCTTCCAGTTACATTTAGGATTGATTTTAAAGTACTTTTACTCGTTTATAAGTCACTCAATGGTCTAGGACCTAAATACATTGCAGATATGCTCACTGAATATAAACCTAACAGACCACTCAGATCATTAGGATCGAGTCAGTTAGAAATACCAAGGGTTCACACAAAACAAGGGGAGTCCGCTTTTAGCTATTATGCCGCCCACAGCTGGAACCAGCATCCAGAAGAGATCAGATGTGCTAAAACATTAGGCACATTTAAATCCAGACTCAAAACTCATCTATTTAGCTGTGCATTTGTTGAATGAGCACTGTGCTATGTCCGAACTGACTGCATTTTATTTTATGTATAATCCTTTTCTATTTAACTGTTTTAAATTTCATTTTAAATCAATTTCTATATCATTTTAAAATTCCTTGTTTTATTATTTTTAATTCCTTGTTTTTATTGCTGTGAATGATTATTTCACTTTCTTTTATGTAAAGCACTTTGAATTACCACTGTGTATGAAATGTGCTATATAAATAAACTTGCCTTGCCTTACTACAGTGTTTCTGCATCGCTGCAGATTTGTGGGCATATTCTGACTTGTTTGTCATTCTGTCTGTCTGTCAGCGCACCGGTCTCCGAGGCCTCGCCGTACGAGATGATCCGCTCTCAGGAGCTCAACGCTCTTCTGGGCCCTAAAGCAAGCGCTCAGGCGGTCGACCTGCTGTGTGACCTCCACAACACCACTGCAAACATGGGGCTGTGTCTCATCACATACTCCGACCGCGACTGGATCTGCCTGCACATCTGCAAACACCTGCAGGCACGAACCAATCTGCACAGTTCCCTCGCATGGTTGATATATGTTATGGTAAAACATATTTATGTCCAACTTCTGTCAGTGTTTGTGTGTTTTCAGAGAGAAATGGCCTCCACTCCCGTCAGATACGTACACTTTGATATTCCTCTCAATGAAGCCTATTCTCTGGATTCGGTGGGGAAGCATGGATTTGGTGAGACACTTTATCCAAAAGAGTTTGTCCTTCACTCATCCATTCATTCTCCAAACAATGCTAACTGACTAGTTTGTCTAGCATCACATACTGACATAAATGAGTTCTGTTGCTCTCTGCAGATTCGGTTCTTTTGAAGGAAAACGTTCATCAGTATTAACGGCTGACGTCATTTAGATGAGCTCTTACACATCGACTCTGCGGTGAAATGCTGATTCAGACACTTCTTGTACAGTTATGCAGCTAATTTATGGATGGACTGAAATGCTTGACTGCGCTGGAGTTCGCTATGAATCATATTCATTAAATAGGCTCTAAACATTTATTCTGAGACTAACATTGCTGATGTTGATAAAGCAGTGGCGGCTGCAGCTTGTATGCCGCTCTCTTATCATCACCAAACAAAGATCCAGCATACATCATCTATACATAAATCCATCTTATCATCACCAAACACAGCATGATCCACGCATACATCATCTATACATAAATCCATCTTATCATCACCAAACACAGCTTGTATCCACGCTCTCTTATCATCACCAAACACATCTGTACATAAATCCATCTTATCATCAGCAAACACAGCATACATCATCTATACATAAATCCATCTTATCATCACCAAACACAGCATCCACGCATACATCATCGTACATAAATCCATTTTATCATAAATCACACAAACACAGCATGATCCACGCTACATATCATCATAAACCAAACACAGCATGATCCACGATCCACGTACATAAATCCATCTTATCATCAGCAAAACACACATGATCCACGCATCTATCTGTACATAAATATTTTAATCACCAAACACCATGATCCACGCTACATATCATCATAAACCAAACACAGCATGATCCACGCATACATCATCTATACATAAATCCATCTTATCATCACCAAACACAGCATGATCCACGCATACATCATCTATACATAAATCCATCTTATCATCACCAAACACAGCATGATCCACGCATACATCATCTATACATAAATCCATCTTATCATCACCAAACACAGCATGATCCACGCATACATCATCTATACATAAATCCATCTTATCATCACCAAACACAGCATGATCCACGCATACATCATCTATACATAAATCCATCTTATCATCACCAAACACAGCATGATCCACGCATACATCATCTATACATAAATCCATCTTATCATCACCAAACACAGCATGATCCACGCATACATCATCATACATAAATCATCTTATATCACCAAACACACATGATCCACGCAAATCCATCTAAATATCTTATATCACCAAACACAGCATGATCCACGCATACATCATCTATACATAAATCCATCTTATCATCACCAAACACAGCATGATCCACGCATACATCATCTGTACATAAATCCATCCAGGGGCGTCATGGGGAACGTGGGGGGGGTCATGCTTGTCATGTGACACACAGCAGCAACGATAGCACTGTATAACTGATATAGGCTTATGTTTTATTTATTTTTTTCCTTTTTATTCAAAATATTTCCAAACGTGTTACATATATCAGGGAATATCTCGATTCTCAAATATGTGTAAGTTAATGCGTTTTGCACCTTTATAGATTATGTTATGTGATCAATAAATGGTGATGGGCAAATTAGACTAATAGTGTAATCTATTAACTAGGGCTGGGTATTGACAAATTTCACGATTCGATTCGATTCTCATTCACAAGCTTGCGATTCGATTCCAATTATTCTGGATATATATCAGGTACAGTATGCCAAATTTTTAAGGAAAAATAATCTCTCAACTAATGCTGTAAAATATACACGAGAGTCAGTTGGTACTATAATATTGAATGTTAAAATTGACTGATTTGTTAAAATTACACTTAATGAAGTTTTTAAAATAATAAAAGTTACAATTACATAATATTTCTACTTCAATTCGTTTTTTTTAAATATAAACATAAGGGTGGCTGTCATAAAAATTTGGATTTATTTAAACAAACATTGAAGAACAGTAAAATTTATAATGAATATGTTATACGGTGCATATATTTAGCAAAATGCCCCTCTCTACAGTTTATTTTCTATCTAATGAGTTTATGGTCCGAATATGAATATGTTTTTCTGAGGTAAATGTGATGTTACGTGACATTGTTTACAACAGTTATATTGACGTCTTTGCGTGGCTGAAACATTGATTGAGCGATTACTTGAGACAGGGTACAGATTGTACTCTTTATTTTAACGTACCTTCGGATGTTTAGTCATGTTTATTTTGTGCTATAACTAGTAATAAAGCGGAGGAGATGATCAGTTCACTGAGGCGCTACAGCGATCACTTCACATTAAACAGCACCAAAACAGCATTTATTGTTTGAATACTGCAATACAATAGACAGAATTTAAAATCTGAGACTTTGTTTCATATTAAAAGTACCAAAGCACAATGCTTATTGTGATATATTGGATGGGAAGTGCCCTTCAATCGTTCCGTCTGTTAACTGAAAACAGGCTCGACTAATCGATTCTTGGGATTTAACAATTGATATCGTTCCATAAAAACGAGAATCGATTAATATCGAGATATCGATATATTTTAGCCAGCCCTACTATTAACTACACATAAAAAACAGACTTTTTACTTAAGTATCAGATATGGGTGTCATGCCATAAAATATTTTTAATACGACTGACTTTGTATTTAATGTGTATTTAATAACAATATTGTAAGTTACTAATTATAACGCTTTCATTTTACAGAGAGCAAAGAACATTTTCATTCAGTCTATAGCCAGAGTTCAAGCACACTCAAAAACACCTATTAATATCACTGAAGCTGTTTACACTGAGAAATTAATATCTTACTTACATTCGTGCACACATCTGCACTTTGTTGTTTCTGATGAGAGAATTCGCCTGATAATTCAGTGAACAAATCATTGTTTCAGCAATGACTCATCTGAACGTCTCTGATTGGTCCTTGCATTCATAAGCTCAACAGAATTGTGTGTGATTGGTTATAATGCGTATTGCTTTACAAACACGTCTGGCTCAGAAATCTCACTTTGAATGGGCATGACGCCTCTGAATCCATCACAGCAGAGCCGTGCTAAGTGTGTTTTTCTTCTTGTTGCTACTCAGCTGTTTCAATTAATATTCCCCATGGATAAGGACGAGTCAAATACAACCCCAAATCAGAAAAAGTTGGGACAGTATGGAAAACGCAAATAAAAAAAGAAAGTAGTGATTTCTAAATTTACTTTGACTTGTATTTCATTGTAGACAATATGAACACAAAATATTTCATGTTTTGTCTGGTCAACTTCATGTCATTTGTAAATATACATCCTTTCCTGTCATTCAGACCTGCAACACATTCCAAAAAAAGTTGGGACAGTAAAGCATTTACCACTTTGTAATGTTGCCATTCCTTTTCACAACACTTAAAAGACGTTTAGGGACTGAAGACACCAAGTGATGAAGTGTTTCAGGTGTAATTTTGTCCATGGGCGTAACCACCATAGACATTGAGGGGGACAAGTCCCCCCCAATAATTAGAAATGGCCAAATGTCCCCCCCAATATTTGAAATTCTTGCACTGATCTGCTGTCCTCCATTACGCAGCGCTCTTGTTAGGATGACAAAAAAAGCTTTAAAAGTAAAATTTTCAGTCTGCTCTGCCTCAGCGGCTAACAGTGCTTGTCAATGTCAAAATAATTGAACTGGCCAATCAAATCAAAGTAGGCGGGGTTTAGCGTTCACAGATGCTGAGCGCGCCGCGAAAGATTGAAAACACTGAAAGAGAGCGAGGTAAGATGGAAGCTGCAAATCAATTAATGTTTAGTCAACTGTTTTAGGAAAGAAATGTTAAATGACCGACAGTTATATTCAGTGAAGCAATTACTTGACTTTTTCAAAAATATGCCCATTTTGAGAGAAAGAGAGAGAGAGAGATGAAATGTGCGTGTGTTAATCATCTGCATCTGTTTGTCTGTCCCTACAAACAATGAAACTGTCAATTTAGTCCTACTTCAAAAACACGTCGTTGCTGAGAAATATAATAGATTCAGTATGGAAACTATTTTATTACAATAAAAGTCGCGGGGTAGTGTTGACAAGTCTCTGTGTGCGAGTAATAATGTGTGTGCGTCAATTAAAGCATATACAGGTGCTGGTCATATAATTAGAATATCATCAAAAAGTTGATTTATTTCACTAATTCCATTCAAAAAGTGAAATTTGTATAATGTATACATTCATTCCACACAGACTGATATATTTCAAGTGTTTATTTCTTTTAATTTTGATGATTGTAAGTGACAACTAATGAAAACCCCAAATTCAGTATCTCAGAAAATTAGAATATTACTTAAGACCAATACAAAGAAAGGATTTTTTGAAATCTTGGCCAACTGAAAAGTATGAACATGAAAAGTATGAGCATGTACAGCACTCAATACTTAGTTGGGGCTCCTTTTGCCTGAATTACTGCAGCAATGCGGCGTGGCATGGAGTCGATCAGTCTGTGGCACTGCTCAGGTGTTATGAGAGCCCAGGTTGCTCTGATAGTGGCCTTCAGCTCTTCTGCATTGTTGGGTCTGGCATATCGCATCTTCCTCTTCACAATACCCCATAGATTTTCTATGGGGTTAAGGGCAGGCGAGTTTGCTGGCCAATTAAGAACAGGGATACCATGGTCCTTAAACCAGGTACTGGTAGCTTTGGCACTGTGTGCAGGTGCCAAGTCCTGTTGGAAAATGAAATCTGCATCTCCATAAAGTTGGTCAGGAGCAGGAAGCATGAAGTGCTCTAAAACTTCCTGGTATACGGCTGTGTTGACCTTGGACCTCAGAAAACACAGTGGACCAACACCAGCAGATGACATGGCATCCCAAACCATCACTGACTGTGGAAACTTTACACTGGACCTCAAGCAACATGGATTCTGTGCCTCTCCTCTCTTCCTCCAGACTCTGGGACCCTGATTTCCAAAGGAAATGCAAAATTTACTTTCATCAGAGAACATAACTTTGGACCACTCAGCAGCAGTCCAGTCGAGACGCTTCTGACACTGTCTGTTGTTCAAGAGAGGCTTGACACAAGGAATGTGACAGCTGAAACCCATGTCTTGCATACGTCTGTGCGTAGTGGTTCTTGAAGCACTGACTCCAGCTGCAGTCCACTCTTTGTGAATCTCCCCCACATTTTTGAATGGGTTTTGTTTCACAATCCTCTCCAGGGTGCAGTTATCCTATTGCTTGTACACTTTTTTCTACCACATCTTTTCCTTCCCTTCGCCTCTCTATTAATGTGTTTGGACACAGAGCTCTGTGAACAGCCAGCCTCTTTTGCAATGACCTTTTGTGTCTTGCCCTCCTTGTGCAAGGTGTCAATGGTCGTCTTTTGGACAACTGTCAAGTCAGCAGTCTTCCCCATGATTGTGTAGCCTACAGAACTAGACTGAGAGACCATTTAAAGGCCTTTGCAGGTGTTTTGAGTTAATTAGCTGATTAGAGTGTGGCACCAGGCGTCTTCAATATTGAACCTTTTCACAATATTCTAATTTTCTGAGATACTGAATTTGGGGTTTTCATTAGTTGTCACTTATAATCATCAAAATTAAAAGAAATAAACACTTGAAATATATCAGTCTGTGACCAGCACGTGCTGGTCATATAATTAGAATATCATCAAAAAGTTGATTTATTTCACTAATTCCATTCAAAAAGTGAAACTTGTATAATGTATACATTCATTCCACACAGACTGATATATTTCAAGTGTTTATTTCTTTTAATTTTGATGATTATAACTGACAACTAATGAAAACCCCAAATTCAGTATCTCAGAAAATTAGAATATTGTGAAAAGGTTCAATATTGAAGACACCTGGTGCCACACTCTAATCTGCTAATTAACTCAAAACACCTGAAAGGCCTTTAAATGGTCTCTCAGTCTAGTTCTGTAGGCTACACAATCATGGGGAAGACTGCTGACTTGACAGTTGTCCAAAAGACGACCATTGACACCTTGCACAAGGAGGGCAAGACACAAAAGGTCATTGCAAAAGAGGCTGGCTGTTCACAGAGCTCTGTGTCCAAGCACATTAATAGAGAGGCGAAGGGAAGTAAAAGATGTGGTAGAAAAAAGTGTACAAGCAATAGGGATAACCGCACCCTGGAGAGGATTGTGAAACAAAACCCATTCAAAAATGTGGGGGAGATTCACAAAGAGTGGACTGCAGCTGGAGTCAGTGCTTCAAGAACCACTACGCACAGACGTATGCAAGACATGGGTTTCAGCTGTCGCATTCCTTGTGTCAAGCCACTCTTGAACAACAGACAGCGTCAGAAGCGTCTCGACTGGACTGCTGCTGAGTGGTCCAAAGTTATGTTCTCTGATGAAAGTAAATTTTGCATTTCCTTTGGAAATCAGGGTCCCAGAGTCTGGAGGAAGAGAGGAGAGGCACAGAATCCACGTTGCTTGAGGTCCAGTGTAAAGTTTCCACAGTCAGTGATGGTTTGGGGTGCCATGTCATCTGCTGGTGTTGGTCCACTGTGTTTTCTGAGGTCCAAGGTCAACGCAGCCGTATACCAGGAAGTTTCAGAGCACTTCATGCTTCCTGCTGCTGACCAACTTTATGGAGATGCAGATTTCATTTTCCAACAGGACTTGGCACCTGCACACAGTTCCAAAGCTACCAGTACCTGGTTTAAGGACCATGGTATCCCTGTTCTTAATTGGCCAGCAAACTCGCCTGATCTTAACCCCATAGAAAATCTATGGGGTAATGTGAAGAGGAAGATGCGATATGCCAGACCCAACAATGCAGAAGAGCTGAAGGCCACTATCAGAGCAACCTGGGCTCTCATAACACCTGAGCAGTGCCACAGACTGATCGACTCCATGCCACACCGCATTGCTGCAGTAATTCAGGCAAAAGGAGCCCCAACTAAGTATTGAGTGCTGTACATGCTCATACTTTTCATGTTCATACTTTTCAGTTGGCCAAGATTTCTAAAAATCCTTTCTTTGTATTGGTCTTAAGTAATATTCTAATTTTCTGAGATACTGAATTTGGGGTTTTCATTAGTTGTCAGTTATAATCATCAAAATTAAAAGAAATAAACACTTGAAATATATCAGTCTGTGTGGAATGAATGTATACATTATACAAGTTTCACTTTTTGAATAGAATTAGTGAAATAAATCAACTTTTTGATGATATTCTAATTATATGACCAGCACCTGTATATATATATATATATATATATATATATATATATATATATATACATATACTGTATATATATATATAAAAATTGGTCCCCCCCAATGTTCAAGACATGGTTACGGCCTTGATTTTGTCCCATTCTTCCTGCAAACAAGTCTTAAGGTGGGCAACAGTACGGGGTCTTCGTTGTCGCATTTTGCGCTTCAAAATGCGCCACACATTCTCTATTGGAGACAGGTCGGGACTGCAGGCAGGCCAGTCAAGTACCCGTACCCTCTTCCTCCGCAGCCAGGACTTTGTAATGTGTGCAGAATGTGGTTTTGCATTGTCTTGTTGAAATATGCATGGACGTCCCTGGAAAAGATGTCTTCTTGAAGGCTGCATATTGTGCTCCAAAATCTCTATGTACTTTTCAGCATTAATGGTGCCTTCACAGAAGTGTAAGTTACCTTTGCCAAGGGCACTGACACAACCCCATACCATGACAGACCCTGGCTTTTGGACTTGTTGCTGGTAACAGTCTGGATGATCCTTTTCTTCTTTGGTCCGGAGCACACGGCGTCCATTCCTCCCCAAAAATACCTGAAATACTGATTCATCTGACCACAGTACACGTTTCCACTGTGTGATGGTCCATCCCAGATGCCTCCGAGCCCAGAGAAGTCGACGGCGCTTCTGGACACTGTTAACATAGGGCTTCCTTTTGGCACAGTACAGTTTTAACTGGCATTTGTGGATGTAACTACGTATTGTGGTACTTGACAAAGGTTTGCCAAAGTAGTCCTGAGCCCATGTGGTGATATCGCTTATAGATGAATGACGATTCTTGATGCAGTGCCGCCTGAGGGATCGGAGATCACGGTTGTTCAGCTTAGGCTTGCGCCCTTGTCCTTTACGCACTGAAATTCCTCCAGATTCCTTGAATCTTTTAATTATGTTATGCACTGTTGAAGGTGAAATATCCAAATCTCTTCCTATCTTTCTTTGAGGAACATTGTTTTTAAACATTTCAATAATTTTCTCACGTATTTGTTGGCAAACTGGCGATCCTCGGCCCATCTTTGCTCCTAAAGGACTAGACCTTTCTTGGATGCTGCTTTTGTACCAAATCATAATTACAATCACCTGTTGACATCAACTGTTTCAAATCACATCATTTAACCAATTTACCTCATTACTAGCCCTAAATTGCTCCTGTCCCAACTTTTTTTGGAATGTGTTGCAGGTCTGAATGACAGGAAAGGATGTATATTTACAAATGACATGAAGTTGACCAGACAAAACATGAAATATTTTGTGTTCATATTGTCTGCAATGAAATACAAGTCAAAGTAAATTTAGAAATCACTACTTTCTTTTTTTATTTGCGTTTTCCATACTGTCCCAACTTTTTCTGATTTGGGGTTGTAAATGAATGCAACATTAAGTGCTACATCTCTTTTGCTCTCAGCGATGGAGATTGGGCCGCAGCCTCACGGCGTCGTCAGGTCTGTGATATTCAGCTCCATGCAGGAAGGAGTTCAGCTGATGCTAGACTGGATCTGTCAGTTCAACTCAGGTAGGTTTTCAGCCACAAACCCCTGCAGATATCTGTTTGCTGTGTGTGTACATGACTCGTGTGTTCAGGGACCCTGTTTGAAGGAGGATGGGTTGATGTGTACACGATGGTGAAGAACGTCGACTATCCACGAGACCCTGAAACACACGAGATCACGGCCGCGGTCCATCCTGAGCTACAGGTACAGAACGATGAT
>CM049839.1:53734891-53742391 GCA_027422415.1 Schizothorax lantsangensis | reverse complement strand
TTTAACCACAAGATAAAATCAAGATTCATTTTTATTGTAACTGTGGATGTAGAAGGCAAGGCAGGTTTATTAATATAGCACATTTCATACACAATGGTAATTCAAAGTGCTTTACATAAAAGGAAGTGAAATAGTCATAAAAAAAATCATAATAATAAAACCAGATTTTTTTTTTTAAATGATCTAAAAATTGATTTAGAATCAATTTAAAACAGTTAAGACTAGAAAATGATTATCAATAAAACACAGTGCAGTCAGCTCGGACGCTCATTCAGTAAATGCACAGCTAAACAGGGCTGTGTTTCCCGAACAACATCGTAACTCGCTGATTAATCACAATAGTACGATGCATTGTTTTGGAAACGAACTATCTAGTCACGAACATGGTCGCATCTCTGTCGTTTGAACCACGCTAGTTCAACAACATAGGACCATTGTTAATGACGTCACACGCATGTGTTTGAGGAATAACTTCTGCTATTTAACTGATTAGAGGTCTCTAAGATGCTGCTGTATTGAACATGGCATTTGAGAATCACGGGTACCGCCTGCTTGAGTGATCTGCCGCTGCCTGTATGCAATCTATTGAAGTAAGGGCTGCTGGATAGATGATGTGGTTCCCATTATCTGGTATGTATGTGCAACCCACTCGTGTCTCTCCAGTCCGCATAAAGGGGTATTAGTTTGGGTTATAACTCTTTCTGTGTCCTAGGTGTTTAAACCATCCTGTGAGTGTGCCTGCTTTTGTGCTCCCGGCTCTGCATGGCTTATAGCAGGGACAACAGCATGGCTTGAAATTTCAACACTGCTGTTTTGCTTTTACATAATGTTAACCCATTTGCTTTTCTTTAATATTGCATTTACTATTATGTTTGGTATTTATTGATTTGTTTTGCTTTAATGTATGCTTTGCATGCAAATCTTTTGTTTATTTGTTTGGTTTGCATTTAATTAGTTATTTTGTTTAAATGCATGTTTTGTATTTAAGTCTTATTGGCAATCAATTTATTTGAATGGAGGTTTAAGTTTTTGTTTGTAGTAAATTCATTTTTTTGGTTTGCATTCACTCCTTTTGGATTTGCATTTAATTATTTTGTTTGTATTTAAGCTTGTTGCATTATCAATGTTTGTTTTGCAGTCAAGGATTTTGTTTAGCATTTAATATTTTTTTCTTTATTACTTTTTGTTTGTGGCAACAAGGTTGCTGGTGTGACTTGTGGCTTAATTGTCTGCTTAATTTCTTTTTCCTTTTGTTGTTTTTGTGGGAGCGGGGGCTTGGAGAAGGCAGGCTGGCTGTTCCCATGCAGAAATATCCCTCTTCACCAAAGTGGTGTGGATTTGCAGTGAATTTCCTGGGGTGTGTAAGTGTGGCTTTGTGCACGTGTGGGTTTTCAGTAGTACGGGCCCTATCGAAGCCCGGTGTCTAGCCGCCTCCCTATTTTGAAGCCCTTGCTCTTTTGTTCTGTTGTCGTTTTGTATGTTTTTCATGGCAGGGAGTTGCATTTGCTGTACATAATTATTAAACCAGATTCATTTTTATAGAGTAATTGTTTAATAAAGCTTTGTCATTTTTATACAAGTTATTCACGTCTCTGGGTCATTTTGTGAGAAGGCGAACCTGTGGGTTCTTCCAGGGTCTTAATTCCCGGGTGGCGTAGTCGTGATTGTGTGAATTAGTAGCATAGTTTCAAAGTTGAGTAATTCCTTTAACCCTTTATAACCTCTCCTCTCGTCGCACTAACAAGAAACTATGCTTCTAACCACAGGTCGAGAGCTGTAGTAAGTTTGTGACGCTGATTGCGAACGTTCGTTTGAACCATGTTTTCAGGAAACACCGAATCGTTGAACTGGTAACGACGGGACTTGCGACCATAGTTGGCTAACGATGCTTTTGGGAAACGCACCCCAGATGAGTTTTGAGTCTGGATGTAAATGTGGCTAATGTTTTAGCACATCTGATCTCTTCTGGAAGCTGATAATAGCTAAAAGCGGACTCCCCTTGTTTTGTGTGAACCCTTGGTGTTTCTAACGGACTCGATCCTAATGATCTGAGTGGTCTGTTAGGTTTATATTCAGTGATGCATTCAGCAATGTATTTAGGTCCTAGGCCATTGAGTGACTTATAAACGAGTAAAAGTACTAAATCAATGCTAAATGTAACTGGAAGCCAGTGTAAGGACCTGAGGACTGGTGTGATATGCTCAGATGTTCTGGTTCTAGTCAGTTCTGGATGAGCTGCAGCTGTCTAATAGTCTTCTTGGGAAGGAGACCATTACAATAATCCACCTGCTGGTGATAAAGCCATGAACAAGTTTCTCCAAGTATTGACTGGAAATTCTTGCAATGGTCTTCTAAGGTCTGTAGAATTAATTTCAGAGCTGGGATCAAGTCATTGTTTTGCAAGTCACAAGTAAGTCTCGAGTCTTTGCATTCAATTCTCGAGTCAAGTCCCGAGTCAAAATCTCCCATCCAGGTACTGACCAGGCTCAACCCTGCTTGGCTTCAGTGGGCAGCAGTCTTGGGCTGCAGGGTGATATGACCGTATGCTTCTAGGTGTTATATCTAAGCAACTGAGCCATTATTTGGAACCTCAATGAAACAGATTCAGAAACAGATTAAAAAATACAGAAAGAAATGCTTTTAAAGAACTAGAAGAAATAACTGCTACCATACTTTACATGTGAGAGGAAACCTGCAATATTGATGCAGACAAACTCATGAAGACAGTCATTCAAAAATGCTACCATTCTTTATAATTAAGAGTAACAAAGACAAAATGTTGTACGTTAAATGTTAAGTTTATAATATGCATAGTTGATCTCTAAATTTAGGGGCTATGTGCTATACAGACTGATTTACAACACATGAATTCAATTATTTATCCCGAAAGAAATAAAAGTGAAATGAGTGCCTGGTGAAGAGGGAGAAAAATTGAGTATATTTTATAGTTATATATAGACTACAATCACAGATCATTAGGCCAATTGCTGTTTTTTTCCCCTTCAAATTATAGCTAATTTTTTTTGCAATGATTCATTTTAAATCTAGCTTAAATCAAGGTTTATCTAATAATTATTTTGCACCAAACGTTAAACCTTTAAAAATAAGCAGGTTTACATTTTGTTGAGTCCACACCCCTGATTAATTCTACTAAGGTCTGTAGAAGTTTTCATCATGAAGCTTACACCGGTGATGTACCGGAGGTTTTAAAGCGTGTTGTTTTGTAGAACATCACAGTTATATATGATATGAGAACAGTAGGGCCTGTAGATAGGGAGTATGTGTTATTAAATAAAAATTAGGGCTGTCTCGACTAAGGATTTAGTAGTCGTTCATTTGAAGCATTAGTCGACTAATCGCACGCTTATTAATAAACCATTATTATGAGTCTTTAATTGCCTACATGGCCTAATAAGCGCTCAAGCACATGCATAAAGCTTGCCACGGCTGAAGTAATGATTATGAATGTGTCACGAAAAAACAGTGAGGAGGCTGCATTAACATTTTAATAATTTGATAAACTAGTGCTTTCTTTGTGTTCGGTTTAAGAGATGAAGTCGGGCGACACCGATTCGTCATCTCTGCAGTAGAGATGTACCTTGTTTCATACGGATTACATAATCTGGGAATATTTGTTTTCCATTTGAATTGGTTCATTTGAAGGTATACACTTCACTCTCTCTCTCTCTCTCTCTCTCTATATATATATATATGTCTGTAAGGCAAAGATATACACAGAGTTTTACGCTGAAGTTCACGGAGACCGAGACGACAGAAAGCGCATCCGGTTTGCTTTCATTATTTCACAAAAGCACAATGTTTTGTTACTGTGAGTGCAGACAAATACATATAGAGTCTTTACAGATTTGAAAGATGTATTACTCTTATCTGTATGAGCAGAAATGAGGGAGTATTTTAAGAGTAAGTGAGCACACCAGCGCCACCATCTGTCCTGCAGTGAGCACTACTCTATAGCGCACACTTCTCTAGGTTAACATTAGATTGAGCGTTGCTAATACTTACGTATTTCAGATGATAAGCCATGTTTGAGGTCGATGAATGATAGGCGAGCGTTTGGATGTCCTGCCTGAGGTCAACTAAGGATTAGTCGACTATTAGGGGTCAACCCTAATAAAAATATAAGGTAACACTTTATTTTAGGGTCTCTAAACTAGTTGCTAATTAGCATGCATATTAATAGAATGTTAGCCATTTATTAGTAGTAATTAAGCACATATTAATGCCTTATTCTACATTCCTAATTCTACCAATACCTAAACCTAACAACTACCGCACTAACTATTAATAAGCAGCAAATTAGGAGTTTATTGAGGGAAAAGTCGTAGTTAATAGTTAATAAGTGTTCACTATTCTAAAGTGTTAGATTCAAAATGGTGGCGCGCATAGACGCAGCGGCTCAGGGCTCTCCTTTTCGGTGCTTTTTTCGGCTACTTTTTTGTGTGTGGTTACTCGACTGGATAACATCTTGCTGGGCGAACAACATTTACAGTCGGCACGATCTGTTACAAATAGGATTACTCAGTGAGCGGGCTATAACAGCCGAGTTTCTCCACTCCCACGACATCCCGGCGGACATAGCCAGAAGCCCCGACTCTCCGTGGATTATTATCCCCGCAGGAAGGAGGGGTAGGCGGCGCCGGCAGAGGAAGCAGAAGCGAGGCTGCAGGGCGGGTGCGCTAGCGAGGCTAAGGAAGCAGCCACACAAGCCGCCGCTTCCGAGCATTTTTCTCATGAATGCAAGATCCCTTGCTAATAAAATGGATGAACTGAGACTATTGGTGGCTACGAACAACATTGTGAAGAACAGCTGCGTTCTGCTCATCACAGAAACCTGGCTCAATTCATCCATTCCGGACACGGCTATCGAGCTAGCAGGCCGCACTGTATACCGGCACGACAGAACCACAGACTCCGGTAAGAACAGAGGAGGGGGTTTATGCGTTTACCTAAACAACAAATGGGTTACTAATACTAGGATAGTAAGCAGTTACTGCTCCCAGGACCTGGAGTATGTAACTGTTAAATGCAGGCCCATATATCTATCCAGAGAACATACTGTTGTTATGCTAACAGCCGTGTATATCACACCAGATGCTAATGCTAGCTCGGCCCTCGGATATTTACATGACACTATTAGCAACCAGCAGAGCATGTATCCTGAGGCTGTTCACATCATTGCAGGGGACTTTAACCATGCTAATCTGAAGGTAGTGCTCCCTAAATTCCATCAGCACATTAAGTGTGCCACCAGGGGAGCAAATACACTGGACAAGGTCTATTCTAACATCAGGATGGGCTTTAGGGCCAAGCCACTACCACATCTGGGCCTGTCAGATCACATGTCCGTGCACTTAATTCCAGCATATACCCCCCTGAGGAAAATAACTCCTACCATAACCAAAATTGTAAAAACCTGGCCTGAAGGTGCTTCCCAACAGTTGCAGGACTGCTTTGAGTCAACAGACTGGGAGATCTTTGAACACCAGAACCTGGAGCAGTACACAGCAGCGGTCCTGGGATACATCAAGCACTGCACAGACACTGTCACTGTGGACAAATACATCCGGGTCTATCCCAACACAAAGCCCTGGATGACAAAAAAGGTGCTGCGCCTGCTCAGGGAGAGGGACACAGCCTTCAGGTCTGGCGATCGGGTGCTATATAGTGCTGCCAGAGCTGACCTGAAGAGAGGGATCAGAGAGGCCAAGGCTGCCCATAGGAGGAGGATTGAGGACTGCTTCCAGAGTAACAACCCCAGGCAGGTGTGGCAGGGGTTCCAGCACATGACCAACTACAGACCCAGCAACTTCTCGGCCACTGACGGTGACACCTCACTGGCGGAGGAGCTGAACCACTTCTTCGCCCGCTTCGAGGTGGAGCCAACGGGGACCGCCAAAACACATCCACCAGCCCACAGCAGCCACATCATCACGGTGAAGGAGCACGAGGTGAGGCGCACGATGAGGGCCGTGAACCCGAGGAAAGCTATGGGTCCTGATGGTGTCTCGGGACAGGTGTTGAGGGACTGTGCGGGCCAGCTGGCAGGGGTCTTCACCAAGATCTTTATCCAGTCCCTCTCTCAGGCTGCCATTCCATCCTGCCTGAAGACCTCCACAATTATTCCAGTCCCGAAGAAGAACACCATCAGCTGTCTGAATGACTACCGTCCAGTTGCACTCACACCCATCATTATGAAGTGCTTTGAGAAGCTGGTTCGGACCCACATAGTCTCAATCCTCCCACCCAGCTTCGACCCTCACCAGTTCGCCTACAGAGCCAAAAGGTCCACAGAGGATGCCATCACCACAGCTCTCCACTCGGCTCTATGTCACCTGGAGCAGCAGGGGAGCTACACGCGGCTGCTATTTGTGGACTTTAGCTCGGCATTTAACACCATCCTCCCCGACAGACTGATGACCAAACTGTTAGACCTGGGAATATCTCACTCCAGCTGTCTGTGGATTAAGGACTTTCTGTCCGATCGCCCGCAGAAGGTGAGGGTAGGCCGCCACTCCTCTTCATGCCTTAGCCTCAGCACCGGCTCCCCCCAGGGCTGTGTGCTGAGTCCCCTTCTTTACACCCTCTACACCCATGACTGCACCCCCATCCACTCCAGCAACACCATCATCAGGTTCGCTGATGATATCACCGTGGTGGGGCTCATCTCTGGGGGAGACAAGTCCGCATACCGGGACGAGGTGGAGCAGTTGTCAGTGTGGTGTATAGAAAACAACTTGGCCCTGAATACCACCAAAACCAAGGAATTGATTATTGACTGCGGGAGAAAGAAAACGGACATTAAGCCCCTGTTCATCAATGGGGACTGTGTGGAGAGGGCATCCAACTTCCGATTCCTGGGCGTTCACCTTGATGATAACCTGACCTGGAGCACCAATACCACCGCTACCATCAAGAAGGCACAGCAGAGACTATACTTTCTGAGAATTCTTAGGAAAAATCAACTCACACAGAAACTGTTGGTGTCATTCTACCACTGCACCATAGAGAGTATCCTCACACACTGCATCTGTGTGTGGTTTTCCAGCTGTACAGTCGCAAAGAGGAAGGCGCTCCACAGGGTCGTCAACACGGCCCAAAAGATTATCGGTTGCCCCCTCCCCTCCCTGGAAGACCGGTATAGTTCCCACTGTCTCAGGAAGGCACATAACATTCTCAGAGACCCATCTCACCCCGTACACACTCACTTTGAACTGCTGCCCTCAGGCAGACGTTACAGAATAATGAAAACTCGGACTAACAGACTAAAAAAACAGTTTTTACCCCAGAGCCATAACTGCACTGAACACAACCAAGAATTAAACACTCAGTAATTATCTACTGTGCAATCATTTACTGTGCAATAAGACGGGATCGTGCAATGACCGGCAAAAATGTGAATGTAATCTGTGAATGTTGAGTTGTGCTTGTATGTTTATCCTGTTGTGTTCTTGCATGTTTCTAGGTATAAATATGCCTAGC